>VANL01000097.1:0-69396 GCA_006352455.1 Brachionus sp. 'Tiscar' | reverse complement strand
AAAAAATTTCTTTTGTTCAAGCTCGTTATAGGAAGTTTTTATTCTTAAGAAAATGATTAAGCGGTATTTCATTATAAACTCATTATATCAAGTTTTCGTTATATCGAATTAATTTTTATATCTTTTTCTATAGCTCGTAATCGGTTCTAACCAAGTTGCTCGTTATAAAGGGTTTCTCGTTATATAGGGTCTTGTTATACGGAGGATTGACTGTATCTATTTAGATTTTCCTAAAGCATTCAAAACAGTTCCCCATAAACGCTTAATTCACAAACTTGAATGTTATGGTTTTGATGAGTTATTTATTAAATTTGCTGAACATAAGACAGAGAGTGATTATGGGCGAAACAGTGTCTCATTAGGTACGTGTTGGAAGTGGAGTCCAACAGGGTTCGGTTTTAGGTCTGATTCTGACAATCCAAAAATGTTAGAAAATCTTTGTGGGTCGAATAACCTGAATTTAAACTACACAATTAATCAAAAGAGTATTTCGAAAACAGAGGCGGAACGAGATCTACGGATAATTATTACGATTAATTTGAAGTGGTCAAATCAAGTCAAAACCGCTGCAAATAAAGCTAATTCTACCGCATCTGGAGTATGGAGTCCAAGTTTGGAACCCCTACTTAAAAAAAGACATCAAGGTCTTAGAATCAGTCTAGAAAAGAGTTACAAAATTGGTTCCAAAGCCAAAATAGTTAAGCTATTCAGAAAGATTAGCTGCATTGAATTTAACCAGCCTAGAGACGATTAGATTAAGAAGAGTTCTGATAGAGATGTTTAAAATTATCAAAGAACACGACAAGGTCAACCGGCATATACCCCTAGTCTTCAAAAATATTCCAGAAAATAGGTTTCGTTCAACCCTAGACGTCATGATTTTACGTTAGAAAGACAATTGGTACTGTGAGCAAAGATTTAGTTTTTCAGCAACAGAGTGGTCAATATTTAGAATCGACTTGATAGAGTTATTAAAAATTTAGATACAGTTAATGTTTTTAAAAACCTTAAACAAAACATTTTAGACAAAATTGATAAACTTGATTTAAAAAAGTTATTATAATGAGGATAAACCCTCCATGTTCTAGCACCAGACTTGGGCAAAAGTCAAAAAAAAAAGTCATTTAAAGTCTTTTCAAAGTCAAGTCAGTGACTTGACCGCTGCAAATAAAGCTAATTCAAGTCAAAGTCAAATGACTTGACTTGACTTTGACTTGATGACTTTTGCCCAAGTCTGTCTAGCACATCATAGTTTTCATTTTATTATTATTATTATTATATTCAATAAAAATTCTGAAATTATAAAATGTTCTTGGTAATTTTCCAAACAGACTTTAATTGTGTACAATTCATTAATTTGGACAAAAAATGACTGTTAATCTATTGAGGGTTAATAATTTGAGCCCAATTTTCTAGTAAAGTCTACCTTAATAAAAGCATATTTTTTCCATAAGATATTTAAGATTGTGATTTTAAATATTTTTTCTTAATTTAAAGGAGTTATAATATCTATTTATTTTTCTTTTATGGATCCAAAATTCAATCATTTGACTGAAAGGAAGGGCTAGGTCTTCATTCCTAAATTATTTTTTAAATAAATAATAAAAAATTAGTTTTTTTAAATATCAAAAATTTATATTTTTTTTAAAAATTTTTTTTATTTTTATATTTTATTCCGAAATAGCTTTAGTTCAGGACAGATAAACAAATGAATAAATTCAGGTAATATTACTTATTTTTACCTTTTTATCGGACCTAGGAAGTTCGGAATGGTGCATAGATCTCCCTTTCAGTCTCATGTGGAACTATTCTCGAATGATTTTCAACTAAGTATTAGTTTGAATTTCAGCAAACCCATCAAACTGTTTTTTTTTTTTAATTTTTTTAAAATAGAAGAATTGAAGTGCACTAAAAAAGTGGTCAAACACTTTCTTTTCTTAAGAAAAAAATTTAATCTATTGAACGCTTTGTGGATAAAATTTCTGTCCGATAGTGGTCTGGAAATCTTTTTTCAAAAGTTCAATTCAAATTTATTGATTTGACTCTAGTCTTGAATGTTTTGATAGCTAAGATCTACAAGTATATTTTTAGAAAAAAGGCGCTTAAATAAAAAAAGTATAAAAAATTGTAAGAAAAATTATCAAATTCATATGGTTGCTATTGACAACATAATAAATACCAATTAAAAAAGCAATTAAAGGTATATAAAAGAAATACACAATACTCTAAATAATGAATCAAGATAGTCCATTAGCGGCCAATGCTCAATGGGTTCATGAAAAATCTGCAGAAGTATCTTTAAATTTTTTTAAGATTAAAATAAATGACTTGACTTTTATTTTAAAGGTAAGAATTAAGCAAATAAATGGTCACAAAGATTCGGTAAATTCATGTCAATTGATAAGTAATGATCAAAAAATTTTCACTGTATCAAATGACAATACAGCCAGAATTTGGAATTTTCACTCGGGATCTGAACTAAATTCTTACAAGAATCTACATGATGCCATTATACCAAGAGCCAGGGTCAGCCATGACAATTCAAGGTACTTTTTTTAGCTTATTTTAAGTCAGTGGTTGAATTTTTTATTTTAGATTTGTGACTTGCAGGCAAGAACCATTGGCATTTATTTATTTTTTTTAAATTATTCTAAAAATTTTAGCTGGGATAAATCAATAAAATGCTGGGATATGCAAACAGGTCAACTTATTGTAATTTTTCAAAGGCTAATTTTAAATATGTGATTTTAATTTGTATTTTAGTGGACCAATTTGCACGAACATTTGGTTACATCATGTAGCTATACAAATGAGGATGATAGATTTATTGTATCATCATCGGATGTGGATCATTTGGTTAAATTATGGGATGCCAGAAGTGGAGATTTAGTAATGTCAATACCAAGTACAAATGGATTAATAATTTGGGATTCTTTTATGATTATTTAATTTCAGATCTACATCAAAATTCGATTACGTCTTGCGGTTTTTCGCCTAAAAATGACAGAATTGTTACCACTTCAATGGATAAAACGACTAAATTTTTTGATATAGTGGCTAAAAAAATCACAATTTCTCTTGGGTAGCTAAAAAAAAAATTTTTCATCATAAAAATAATAATAATAATAATCATAAAAAAGATCTCATAGTAGTGTTATTTCGAATTTTGCCTTCACGCAAGATGAGAGAAAATTTGTTACTTGCTCATGGGACAGAACTTTACAAGTCTGGGATATATCAACTGGAATGTACAGGTAACGTATCATTTTTAATTTTTTTTTAGCATTTTTTAACAATGACATGATGTCAAAATTTTTCTTAGCCTAAGAATGCAGAGTGCTTCAATATTTAAATTTTTTTCGGATTTTTATTCATAATAGGTTAACCAAAGCTTTATATATTTGAAAATTTAAAAACTGTCAGGAATAAGTTTTATTTGATTCAATAAATTAAATTCTTTTTAAAATTAGTGGCAAATTTGAAATTTAACTATGATCAAACTAAAATTATCATGCTCAAAAATCATCATGTTTGGCTACAAATTAAAACTTAATGGTTTTTAAATAACGTAATTGCTCGATTTTAGTGACATGTCACTATAGTCGATTAAGGCCTAAAAATGATTTTTTAAGTAATTTAATTAATTTTTATTTGTTTTTGTCTGGATGACGAGAAAGTGTTTAAATATTAAGAAAATTTTTATTTTATTAATGAATTTTACGAAAGAATATAAAATCAAAATTTGAACTACTAAAGTAAAAAAAGTTATTGTCTAAAGATCTTAAAATATCTTAATGTTATTTACAGTTTGGACAATAAAATGAATCATTTTGTTTAAAACTCTTTGGCAAACAATTTCCGCAGATCTAATTTTCGCATTTTTCCCACGAAATACAAGAATCTTTTTCGGAACTAGATTTTAAAAAAAATTTGCATTTAAAACA
This sequence comes from Brachionus sp. 'Tiscar', assembly GCA_006352455.1. NCBI lineage: Eukaryota > Metazoa > Rotifera > Eurotatoria > Ploima > Brachionidae > Brachionus > Brachionus sp. 'Tiscar'. The sequence continues at coordinate 65,452 of VANL01000097.1, read as the reverse complement.
ATTTTTTGATTCCAGTACTATTTCAAAAACATTTGATTTATTTATACTTTTGAAATTTAATTCGAAAACCACCTGTTTTTTAAAATTAAAATTCGAACTTAAATTTGAAGAGCAATTTGAAGTTAAATGAAAATCAACTAAAAAATTACGAAAAATTAAATACTTTAAATAATAACTCTTTACATACAGCCTAGAACCTGCTAAAAATATTGAGCCTGTTAAGTTTTAGAAAAAAAAAAGTAAAAATGTCTCATTTTTTTATCAGATTTCCTTTATAATTTTTTATACTCACTGACAGTACTTTAAGAACAACTTATTTTTATGTCAGAACAAAAGCATCAAAATTCAATTTATTTTTCGAATATTTTTTAATTCAAATTTTCTTATAAATTTTTTTTATTTTTCAACTAATTATTTTTTTCAATTAATAAATCGAATATTCATTATATTCAGTTTTTGATTCAAAATTTTTCTTTTTTCAAATTTTAATTCAAATGTTTTTAAGATTCAATTTTTAAATCAAAATGAAATAATATTTAAGTATACTTTTCAAATTTATTAATATTCAAAAATTAGATATTCAGCCGATTTTCATTCGAAAAGCAAATTATTCAAATATCGGTTCGAATATGCATATTCGACTTAATCACTAAAAAATATATTTCCTATTTTGAACATTTTGATAGTGTTCAATATTCAATTCAATTCAAGTCAAATTAGTTAAACAAATTAGGAAACTTTTTAAATATTGTGAGCTTTAGGCCAAAAAAAAATTTAAAAAAATCTAAAATTACTAGTTTTTTTTTTAATAATATTTATGTTATTTTATTCGATAACCAAGTTATATACTTAATGATAATAACCAAGTTTAAGATTTAATTTTCGGATAAGAAAAGTTTTCGGTATTTCTGGATGCTTCTTGGTCGCCTTTCTAATTTGAATTTAAAAAACAGTTAAATTTTTGCTTATTTTTTAAAATAAATATTTTTAAATTTCACATGTTTATCTTTATTAATAAAAATTCAAAAATTGAAATTTTTTATTTTATTTACTAGTTAATAATATACACTCATAAAAATATGTCTAATGGCATACATTGTTTGTTCTCATTTGGAACTTACTAATTAGTTCCAAATTAACAAATAATGAGTAAGCCATTACGCATGTTTTGTTACAGTCTTGGGTATCAGCTGATAGAGGAGAAAAAAAAGATTTTAACTGATATCAGATTGATTAATATGATATTATGTGACAAGTTAATTTCCGGACTGTAAATGATTTGAATTTTTTGTTTTAAATTTATCAGTAAAAGATACTAAAAAAATTTAAAATTAAATAATTTTTTATCAAAAGAAAAAATGGTCCATCAACGCTATCAAAAGCTCATGAAGGTTCAATATCTAGTTGTGTGGTAAGCCAAGACGGATTATTATGTGCTTCTGCTGGATATGACACCAAACTTGTCTTATGGGATCTTGTTCATTTTGTCCCTAAGCTAATTTTGAGAGTAACAATAATAAAATTTCAAACTATGTTTAATTATTTATAAAAACTAAATAATAGGGTCATTCAAATTGGCTTAACGATGTAACAATAACTAAAGATAATAAATGGTTGGTTTCAGTAAGCAAGGACAGACAGATTCGTCAATGGGACATAACAAATTGTGAGAATATCAAACTTGTTGTCGAACAGAATAAAAATTTCGGCAATAAACTAATAAATGTAATCCTAACCAAAGCTAATTATTAGAATTTAAGTTTGAATAATTTTTTTTAAGTGTTCGACTTGTAATCGACCATTTACAATGGCTAAGCTGGAAAAAGTAGGCGAATTTAAATTAAATTGTGTGTTTTGTCGACTTCAGGGACGCATATTCGAAGCTCAACAAAGTCAAAATATGCAAAGCTCATCTTCGTCAAATTTGAACTACAGTCGAATGAGAAGTAGCTCCTTACACAATCAGTCCGATTCTTATATATTTCCAAGCCAAAAATAAAATTTTCCAATTTAAAATAAAATTTTTATTTATTTATTTTTTTTAAACAAAATCTTTTATATTTTCAAATGTTTGCAATTTGCACATAAAAAAAGGTTCTGCTCTAAAACTCTGAGATGTGGCACTAGTCAATTTGCAAGCTACATAGTCTCCGATATTGGGCAAATTTTTTTCCAACAAGTAATCATCACCATTTTTAAGCTTGTACAAATCATCTAAATCATTCACAAAAAATATCTTCTTTTTCTCAAAATTAACTAGAGTATTATTGTCATTACGGCCTGAAAAATCTAAATTAGACCTTTTAGAAATTTGATCTACTAGAACAAGATGAATCTGGCCTATTTTTGATTTGTTCAATTCGGCAGCTGTATCTCTAAACACATCGACCATTTCCAAGTAACGATGCTGTTTGACATCATTTGGAACATCGTCTGCAAATCGATGATGTGCTCTAGTCTTCTCACGCATGCTGTATGTATACATAAAACAAAATGTATAATTAACTAGTTTCAAAAGACTAATGGTGTCGGCATGTTCTTGGTCTGTTTCGCCACAAAAACCCGCAATAAAATCACTAGTGAAAGCTATCTGAGGTATTAGGTGGCGAATTTTAGCGACCAAGTCTAAATATGCCTCTCTGCTGTATCCTCGTCTCATTCGCTCTAAGCAACTAGTGCTACCTGATTGAGCTGGCAAGTGAATTGTTTTGCAAATGTTTGCTTTTTCTTTCATTAAGAATAGAAGATCGTCTGGAAAGTCTTTGGGATGTGGAGAAGTGAATCTGATCCGCATTTCTGGATTAACTTCAGATGCTTGATGAAGCAAGTCAACAAACCTTTGACCACCAATTTTCGGCTTGTAGATTGTCTTAAAGCCTTTGCTCATTTCAGGTTTTTTATCAATGTTAACATGCTCACTCAAATCTCGATAGCTATTTACATTTTGACCTAGAAGAGTCACTTCTTTAATGCCTTGGTCGGACAAGCGTTTTATTTCTTCAATTATTGATTGAACTGGACGGCTTCTTTCACGTCCGCGAACAAATGGTACTATACACTTTAAAAAAATTCATAATTTGTTTAGTTTTAATTTAAAAAAATTATTTATTCAATAATGAAATAAAAAAAAGATATTGATAATTTAAAATTTCTTCCTATTTTGATAAATCAAAATTTACTAAAATAAAACATATTTAAAAAAAGTACTGCAACATATTTTGTTGAACCTTTTTAACATAAAATAATTTTTTTTTCATGTAAATAAAAGACAGAAAATAAAACATTGATAAGAATAAAATTGATTATTTATCTAAAAAAAGAAAATAAAGTTGTTTTTTTTCTAGGTAAAACGGTGCAACAAAGTTTTTTGCACGTTATTTTTAAACATATTTCAGGAAAAAATTTTGTTCTTTCTGTTTTTGAAAGTCATAATACCACAAAAAACTTACAAAGCTACACATGTTATCACATCCTCTTTGAATGGAAATAAATGCATTTTTATTGTTTGTATTTATTCGTAAAGGAGCCAGATCGGCATAGGTTTCCTCAAGAGATAATTGAACATTCATGGCTGGATTGCCAGTTTTACTTGACTGACTCAATAGTTCTGGTAGAAGACGATACGAGTCTGGTCCACAGACTATATCAACCATTTTTTCTTTGTGCAATATTTTTTCCTTCAATCTTTCGGCCATGCAACCGAGAATGCCAATCTGAAGATCTTTTTTAAGACGCTTTTGGAACAAGAATTCTCTTAATCTATTCCATATTTTCTGTTCAGCGTTTTCACGAATGCTACAAGTCATAATTAAAACAACGTCTGCATCTTTTTGATTGTTTGTCTTTGTGTAAAGACCAGTTTTGTCCAAAACTGAATAGGCAACTTCAGTATCATTGATATTCATTTGACAACCGTGAACTTCAAAAAATACTTTTCTTTTTCTCTCAAGACTTACACAATCATCCAAATATTCATGATGCTTTTTGATGTTGTTTAGAAAAATTTCATTAGATAATTGTTCCATGGAATTTTTATCACCGTGTTCATTCAGAGAACCTGATTTTATAAAGTCTCTCAAGTTTGGTCCATCTTGTAAAACTGGTTTTTCTTTTTTTGTACTTTGGCTAGATAAGTTTTTTATTTGATTTAATCGACTAAGTTTAATTTTCCAAAAAGAAATTCTTTTAAAAATCATCTTTAAAAAAATAATTCAAATGGTAATATATTATTTTAAATTAACCAAGTGCTAAATTTTATTAACAAAAATTTTAATTTTCTCCTCAACATATGTTTCAAGTTAAATAAAAAAAGTTAAATGTCTAAATTTAAAATTTTCCAAATTTTTTAATACAGCCAAAAACATTTCTTATTTATTTTAGTAAAATTAAAAATAGTGAATAAATCAGTATTAATTTATTTAACATTTGGAAATTATTTTCAAATTTTATTTATTCAATTTGCATCAATCAAGTTCAGTTTATAAGTTTTTCAAATTAATAAATTTTTTATTCAGTTAAAAAATAAATAAAATTTCAAAGAGAATTTATTTAATTGTAAAAGAGAAATTAAAATTTAGCTCATTGTTTAAAGACCGGAAATAATTTATTGTGTAATTAATTAAACAGTATTGCATATAAATTTAGAGGCACATGTTTTTTTTTAAATGTTTATTTAGTAAAAGTAAATAAAATAAAAATTTTTTATCTTAGAAATTTATTTGATAAAAATTGTTTTTTAATAAAAATCTCTCTTTCCTTCAAATTGATATAAATTACATTTTACTTTGTCATTTTTTTCCATAGAGATATTTTATAAATATATTTTATATTTTTAAATTTAGTAAAATTAAATTGTTGAGAAAAATATAACTCTCTTACCATGGTTCGCCAGATCACCTGACCATAATCTTAGAAGATAGAATACATCTCTCATTTTAAAAGCATCGATGACAAGTTAAATAATCAGCTTAGTAAAGTTCAAGCTAAGTTTAAAATATTGCATTGAATTATTTGTAACTATTTATTGAATTAAGAATGAAAGACCTAAGCAAAATTCAAACAAGCTTTACCTGAATTATAAATTAATTAAATATAAAATTTCAATGCAATCCTAAAATTTAACTTTTTATCCGGGTTTTAAATTTTTTTTAGGGTCTAAATAATCGTTCTGAAAAAAAAAATTTTTTATAAATTATTTTTTATTTAAAAGAACTTGACTAGAGCCTCAATTGAAATATTTAACTTTTCTATATTTTAAGCTTTCTAAAAATAACCGACTAGATTACAAATAATTTAAGTTATTTCAACTGATTTTTAATAAATGGGGTCTTTTTGATGTTAAACATCTTGATAAAAGTTTATTTTAAAAATTTCAAAAATAAGCTTGTCCTAAAAATTCCAATACAGTTAAATGATACTTTTGAATAAAATATTTTTGTTACTTTTTGTTAATTGACACAAATAGCTTATTTGAAATTTATTAATGCGTTTAAAAATTTCTTTCTTATTTGATTTTAAAATTTAAATTTTTTTACCTGATTGCTAAAAAGTTCTATCTCAAATTTTTTATTACTCTAATACTTTAATACTTTTTTTGTTTATTTTTAGAATAGTTAGATCAAAAATTAGTTATTTTAAAAAAAAAAGTTAAAATATTTTTGTTTGAGAATAACTTACAGCCAAATAGCTAAATTTAATCTATTTCTAAGCTGAGCTAAAAATTAGTTTTATTCAATTAGTTTTTAATTTCAGTTCGATTGTAACGTAAATTTTTCCATTTGAATTTAACAAGTTTTTTTTTTTGTTTAAAAACAATTTCTCATTAACTTTTGGCATTTTTTTTTATTCTTTTGAACAAATTGTTAAATAAATCCCTAGAAATTTTTAACTTTTATTAAACAAATTCAAACAAAAGAATTACCAAAATCGAATTTCTATATTATTTTTATTTGTTTATTTTAGATTTTTGTGAGAATTCTAAAAAATATTGAATTAAACAAATACTTTAAATGTTTTAAAAATACATAGAGCGTCATAAATATATCATTCAAATAACCAGTTAAAAGTTTAGAGCTTTCCTAGAACATTTTACTAGTTAATGTTGTAGTTCACTAACTTCATTACCAACCCCAGTCAAATTTGTTGTCCATACTTTCATAGTGCAGTACTAAAGTCTGATGAGTCAAGCAATCTTTAAGATGTGTAAAATTATATGATCAATTGATTGAATAATATAATTTATATTTTCATTATTATTTATTTAAGTTTGAATTAGCCTTTTATTATTAAATAAATATTTCAAGAAATTAACTTTTTGCTTATATTGTAACTTATCTGTAACAAAATGCAAAATATTTGTTTTATAATAATTAATTGATTTTAATCAAAAAAAATTAGAGTATGACAGTATTTTTTTAAGAAAATAAGAAACAAATAAATTCTCAAAATTGGCTTTTTAATTTTTCAGAGCTTCATTTGAATAGCTATTTGACTGAAAAGACTCAAATTGTTCTACTAGATCTTTGCTTGTAATTCCCAAACAAACACTTGAATGAGTCATAAATTTATAGCTATCTGGCAATGACTTTTTGAGAATATGAGGAGAGTCGACTCTTGTCATTTTAAGATAATCTGTTTTTTCCATACTTTTATAACTAATACCTTCCGAATTTTCATCTTATTTAGAAAGAAAAATTAGCAAAAAAAGAATTTTTTTTATTTTCAAGTCGGTTTACTTGTCGAGTCACTGTTTTGAATTTTTCTTAGTTTAGATTTTTTTTTGCGTGACTTTAAACGAGACTTTTTGCCATCAATCTTATCTCTTGAATCATTATATTCACCATTTGTCAATCTCTGAAGTCGAAAATTAGTTTTAAAATTTTCAGCTTTTATTTGTTTATTCTCATCCATTTTGTACATGAATTTGTTTTTTAAGTTATTGCCTAAATTGAAGCTATCGCATGAAACAGTGAAATTTTTTTCCATACAATTTTCAGTATGGCTAGATGCATTTGAACATGTTGAATGAGTCTTGGTATCAAGAATTGGCAGATTTTTTTTTTCCCATGAATTATTTATGTCTCTAAATGACCCAATAGTATGCCGACTGAAATCAACTAGTATAGTGTTTAATCTGGTCTTGTCACTTCTGTATTGAATCTTTGAATTGTTTTTCTGTTCGATTCGGGGCAAAACTAACTCTGAAGCTTTAGCTTTAGGCTTTGGATCGATATATTTTAATCTGACTTGTTCAATTGTTAAGCTACTTAATGGTTTTGGCTTGGCTTTCTGAGGGTTGGCTGGATTTGAAAATTTTAACAAGGAAGATATTATGTTTGGCGAACTTGAGCTTTCTAGAAATGAACTCATCACTGTTTCGCTTTATTCATTCACAAATTTTATTTTCTATTTTTAATAAATAATAAACCTAAATCAAAATCCATTAATTTTTATACAAATAGGTTCTAAGATTTCTATTATAAGACGAATTGTGTCGAGTTTTTATTTTATAGGCTTTAAGCTTTTTTTAAATGAATGAAAATTTCTAAGAAATTGCAACCGAAAACAAAAATTTCTGATAGAGTTAAAAAGCAATTATGAAATCGAAGTCTTTTTTTTTTTATAGGCAGTCAACTAATAATTCAGTCAATTCAAAAACAAAAAATAATGTAGCTTGCAAAAAGTGTTGAAAACTGAAAATTTTATCAATTTACTCTTTTATTTAAAAAACAAAATTGTTTTTATGCAGCGCTTCCTTGGAGAAATAAGACCAAAGCCTAAGAAAAAAACACTAGTAAATGACTGATCGATTTTTTGCTTTTAATTAGAAAATAAAATTTTTACAAAAAGCTACTTCATGAATTATTGAAACTTTAAAATCACTTATTTTTTTACTTGAACTTGACTTAAATTAAATATTTAGATTCCGATTTTCAAGAGACCAAAAATCTCATTTACGTAACTAAAAATACTTCTCAATAGAGTCCCTGAACAGCAATTTTTATTTATTAAAATAATTTTCATTTCTACAAACATTTATGAAGACCTAAGCTGTACATGGTTTATTTATATTTAACAAAAAAAGGTAAGCATAAATTCAATAATTTTAAAAAGTAAAATATTGCCTTGAATATGTGAATTATTGTTTTTTTTAATATTCAAATGAATTGTGACAAAAAATTTTAACCTTTTTAAATTGAAAATTATTTATATTTGTTTATTTTTAGATAAAAGCTGTTACTGTGAAATTTTAAGGATTAAATGCGTAAATAAAGAGCCTAATTTCAAAATAAAAAGAAAAATTTAATTCCATTTTAAGTGATGGTAAAGTAAACATGAAAAACTATGAGACCAGTTAAAGAAAATTAAATATTTGTTCATCGAAAATTTACCTTTAATTTCTAAAATTTAATACATTGTTTTAGCTTTATTTGATTTTATAATGTTAGATTTTAATTTATTTAAAATAAATCCGAATCCATACAAAAACAAAGAGTGTTTAATAATTTTAACCAAGATACTAAAATATGAAAAAAACTTTTTGCTTTTTTTTAGGTGACGTACTATCAAATAAAAAAGAGTAATTCTATCAACATCAAAATAGTTTTTATTTTAAAAATGATTTTATGATTAATTTTTGTATTTTTAATTTATAATACTTTGTTCATATAAAAATTGATAAAAAAATTTTTAGACGGGTTGTCACTTGAACACATTTTCAATTGAATTTGATCCTTAAAAACATCAAATTAAAATCAAACTAAAAGAAAAGTTTATTTTTGCTTTTAAATTGAGTGATTTTTAAGTATTTTCCTTTTTTATATAAATATTCATTAAAAATTTTATTTTTGAATTTTGAGCTTTTTTATTTTTTTAAAAATTACTATTGATTTTTTAATAAAATCTTAAAGAAATTATTTTTTTTATAAGTCAAGTTTATTGATTATTCAAAATTAATTAGGAAAATTTTCCTTGAAATAAAGGTTCATTTTTTTTCTATCTAACAACATATTTAAATAAATTAAATTACTTATTTTAGCCTGAGAAGGATTATTGAGATAAACTGGCCTTTCAATGGACACCACAAAGACGACCTGCAATTTTCCTTTAAGACTCGTGGATCATAAATAATTTTAACATGAAATGCCTCTCAGTTTTGTTCTAGGATAATGAAATTGGTGAAATGTTTATTAATACTGACGTGTTTTTCCGTAAGAAACTATTAAAAAGTTAAACTTTAAGAATTTAAAAATCAAAATTATTCAAACTAAACATAATTTGACTTTTAAGAGAAAATTTAGATGGAATACTACAAAAATTTTTGAATTTGATTAAAAAACGATTCATTTAAAAATGAATTTTTTGGACTTATATAAAAGTTCGATTCTCGACATCGACATTTAAACATCAAAAATTATTAATTATTTAAAAATTTATAAAAATCTAAAAATGAAATAATAAAAAGGCTTTTTATTAAGTCATTTAACTGACCAAAAATTTCCAGAATTTCCATTGATCATTCAAAAAATTAATCAGCTTAATTTTATCTTAATTTCCTAATTTGACTTTTGATATTTAAAAAATAATGTTCATTTCAGAAAATTTTTAAATATTGTCTTAAAAGAATAATTATTTTATTTTGGAGGAATATTCTTCAAAACGTCTTTGACACTCAAAAACCGGATTTTTTTATACGTTAATTCCTGAAAGGGTCCAAAAAACCCCTTAAATAAATTATCCCTTTAAACGGTCTAAAGCAAACTTGAGAATTTTCTATAAACCTATCCCATATATAATATGCTAGCCATGCAAAATTTTTCAGTTTCCACTCGTTCTGAACGAGTTGATTTAATGTAAAATCTAATATTTTTCATAACAAGAAAAAACTTATCTCTTGACATAAATTTTCCAATCATACTGACTCCATTAAGTTTTGACCACATGTCTGGCATAGGGACATTTGGGCATAATACACCTCTTGCTTAAAGAATACCGATAAATGCTAATATGTCTTCTTTTCTAAATAAAAGATTGGATCCACAGCTTTCGATTAACAATTGGTACAATTGTACCATATCGTTCCATTTTTCGAAGTTTTATCAATTTATTTATTTATTTGTATATCTGTATCGAGCTAAAGCTCCTTCAGATTAAAAAAAAAAAAATCAAAACAAAATAAGTTAAAATAGAAGAAAATTAAAATTAGATATATTGAAATAGAGAATAACAGGATACATATTTTTAAATTTCTGACTTTTCAGGGTAAAAAGAAGAAATAGTAAGGTAGCAATTACACAATGAAGTTTTATCAATATTAGTTTCTTCTTCAGGTTCTCTGAGCCTTCATCTGAGTCATTTTCAGAAATACAGATACAGAAATGTATGTATTATACAAAAAAAAGGCAATATTTATGAAGGGTCCAAAATTCCCTTCTCCGGATTTAACGTATACTTTTTTTTTTTGCTTGAAAATAAAATTATTTTGTAATCAAAACTAATTATTTATAATATTTTTTTGAATTTAGTTTTGATGGAAAAAAAATTTTTCAAAAAAGGCTAGAAAGCGTCGTCCTAGTCGACTTATTAAAAACCATCTTTTTTTGTTTTGTTTTTGCATCAATTTACACAATTTTGCTCTTTTTTTATTTATATTACATATCAATAAAATTATTCCTAACTTCAGTATTTTTGTTTTTGTTATGCATGAAAATAACATAGGTTTGCATTGAAAGCACTTAAACAAAATGACAAAAATCAGACCACTAATGGACCTTCTTTATCATCATCAACATAGGCTAGTAATGGATCATTTTCATTTAATTAAGCTGTATTAAGCTTGAAGCAATATTGTACCTAAAAGACTTTGTGTGTTAATGATACAAGCAGAGGATCAAAAAATTTATGCAGCATGGGACGCATATTTTAATCTTTTCCATTAAAGAAGAGAAGCCGGCTTAAACTAAGTAATAATTTCGGTGTAGATGATAAAGCTAAATGCTGTTCCCCAAGAAGGTACTGGAAAAGGAGATGATCACCTCCCCTTTACTTCGCTTGGAAAAAAAAAGATAAATCATGATATTCCTAACAATTTATCATATCATTTTTGAAGCTTGATACCAATCTTGTATAATATCAGATCTTTAAAAATTATAAGTTAAAATTAAAAAAAAGAGGATAAATAGACATGATTCAATCTAACCATTTAATTCAAATGATAGTTTTTTTTTTTAAACTGTTATTTAAAAAAATAATCTTTAAGCTTTTTAAAAGCTTATTTTTTTAATTTAATTTTTTTACGTATCACATTTAATATGCTTTGCATCATTAAATAATATTTAAAGTATCTACCTAATCTTTTGGTATTTGCTTTATTTATTTTGATATTAGATTTATATTTTTTGATAGACATATCTAAACTTGTCAAACATTTGTTAAAAAAATAGAAATAATCGTCTCAATAAGTGATTAATTATGCTATTTTAAAATACAAAATTATTTGATACAATAATTTAAATTTTTTGAAGACAAAAAAAAAGAGAATATTTGTTGAAAGCTTATCAGTAGTTTTTGAGAAATTTTAAAATTTTAATTTATTAAAAAACTCGTGATTTAACAAAAAAAAATAATACAACGAATAGCTCAGAAACTTGAGTTTAATAAATGAATTTATAATTTGAGTCACACCAACTAAAAGATTATAATAAACGACTCAAATCTACCTTTAAAATTGAAATTAAATTTATTTTAGTTACCTAAAAATTCATCATGTTTGATTATTTTAACTTTTTTGAAATTTTTTCTTAGATTTTCAAAGCTACTTCTAATTAGGCTAATAAAATGGTGATTTTTATTAAATAATCTCTTTAAGAAAAATTTTTAAATTTAAAACTTTTAGAATTATAACTCAACATCTGACACTCATTTTACCAATTTACAGACTCAAGTGAACGATGTTAAAGATGTGATGAAAACAAATATTGATAAGGTATTGCAGCGTGGCGATAGACTAGATGATCTGGTCGACAAAACAACTGATCTAGAGGCGAATGTATTTTTTTTCAAAACTTTATTTAAATTACGAAATAATTGTTAATTAAGAAATTATTATCAAAAGGCTGTTCAATTTACTACAGTGTCAAAAAAAATTAAGAGAAAAATGTGGTGGCAGAATTTAAAAATGAAAATAATATTGGCATTTGTTATTTTAATTATTCTAGCTATTATTGTTACAGTTTTGATTCTTAAATTTGGTGGCAATTCTGGCGGAGATGATCCAGCAACAACAGCAAAAGCATCAACTACAACTTTAGCAATGAATAACAATTAGGAAAAAAACGGACAATTTTTTATAGCATTTTTTATAATATTTTTCCAAAAAAAAAATATGTTAACTTTAATATTTTTTATTATTTAAGAATATTTTTTTTTAAAATAAAAACATCATTTAACAATTTAAAAAATTAAACTATAAACTTTCTAAAAATGCTGAGTGACTATTTGAGATCCATTAAAAGAACACTCAAATTCTCGATAGATCGTTTAACATGATTGGAAAATCTTGCCATGGTAGCTCCGTCAATAACTCGATGATCTGCAGACCAACTTACTTGCATTATATTGGCCGCAACCAAATCAGATTTTGAGTTAAATCGCGGAAGTTTCTAAAAAAAAGAAGGCATTTAAATTTTCGATCTTAAGAGTTTAAATTAAATTTCTTTACTTGAATGGCTCCAAAGGCGCCAATTACTACCTCAGGTGGCAAAATAACCGGTTTCATGTAAGTGCCTCCTATCTAAAATTGAAAATTTAAAAAATAATCTTTCCCTATTAATGCTTTTTACTGATCCAATATTTGAAATGGTAAAAGTTCCACCAGTAAGTTCATTTGGTGTTAATTTAGAGTTATCAGCCTTGAACTTGAGACTTTTAATTTCATGAGCTATTTCTAGAATACTTTTTGTTTCGACATTTTTTATATTGGGAACAATGAGACCACTAGTTGTATCAATTGCAACACCAATATTATGTGCAGCCTTATATGTAATATTTTCACATTTTTCATCAACATGCGCATTAAGAATCGGGTAAGAATGAAGCGCTAAAGAGCAAGCTTTTATTATAAAAGGTAAATATGAAATTTTTATTCCATTTTCTTTTCCGAAATGTTTAATTTGACTTTTCAGCTCAACTAAAGAGTTCATGTTGTATTCATCACAAAAACTGAAATGAGGAATTGTATTTGCCTGAGTCATGGTCTTTACCATTGCTTTGAGAACTCCCTTGATGGGCTCTTTTCGGTCTGTATTCAAATTACTAACAACAGAAATGTTTGGCATGCGCAAATCACTTTCTTTTGATGATGTAATAAATTCTTGTCTTGGTGGAGCAGAAGGCTCTTTAAATAAATAAAATATTAAAAAATAAAAATATTTATGCTTATTTACGTTTAGGACTATCGACAGTCTCTCTTAATCGCTCTGCATAGCGAATAACATCTTCTTTCAAAACACGTCCATCTTTTCCACTGCCTGGTACATCAGCTATGTTTACTTTATATTCCATGGCCAATTTTCTCACAGCTGGCGTTGCTAACACTTTGTTAACATTGAACTCAGAGGTTGCCACAGATTCTATTCTTTCAAGAGAATCACTAATTGTTTCAGTAGTTGGTGCTGTTTAAAAAATCTTTAAAAAAAAATTAACTAGAAATTTCAAAATCAACCTGGTGATGATGTTGAATCGTTGGTTTCAATATCAACTAATGGCTTGCCAACAAAAGCAGTGTCTTCGACATCATAATAGAGTTTAGTAATAACTCCGTCATATCGACTTGTAATTGTCACTGTAGCTTTATCGCTCTGCACTTCACATATTTTGTCAAATTGCTTGACTGTATCGCCTACTTTAACATACCATTCTTTGACAGAAACTTCAGCAATGCCTTCACCAATGTCAGCAAGGTTAAATTGAAGTACAGCTTGAACACCTAAATCAAAATCTATTTTTTAAAAATAAAATTTTCATAATTTTTAGTACCTTTGGATGTTTGAAAATTTCTAATATGTGTCCTTGAAATGTGAATTTTTAAATTATTAGACACAAGAACAGGTCTGACCTAAATGAATTGATAAATAAATAAATTGTAAATATTTGTATGAAAATAAATAAATTATTACATTAAGAGAAAATGGCCGATGTGCAATTTTAGATATATTGAACAAATTTTTTCTTGATGAGTTTACGAGCGCAGATCGTCCGATTGTAGACCAGAGATTCATTTTAAAACTATTTTCTAATTTTACTTTTTAATTTATTAAATATCAATTAATTTATCTTTTTTATTTTATTTTTCAAATGCATAAGGGTGTGATTCTATAATTCTATAATAATAAGGCTTTTTTTCAATTTTTGAAAACTTCTATATTACTTAATGTACATATTCATGTTAAAAAACATGTTCATGCTTAAACTTTCCAAAAGTAATTTTAAGAATGCAACCATGTTAATTGAGAGCTAGATATGTTGTCCTGGCAAATTTCAATAAAAATTTGAATAATTATAATTTTAAATTATAGACTCAAAACAACCTTGATTTTTAAACGAAATTAATAAAACCTATGACTAATTAATATTACGAAATAACTCTGAGAAAATATTTTAAATTAACCTAATGATTACTCAAAATAGATTATTCTAAAAATGAATAATTATTTTAATAACAAATTTCCAAGTAAATTAAGATAAAAAAAATTAGGAAAAAATTTAATATTTAATTTTATTTAAAGACTATCCGAATGGTGGAAGTTTTGCACCTAATTATGGAGCTCCAGCGTATCCAAATGCAGGAAATATGCCGCCATATCCAGCAAATGAAAGCTTTCCATCTAATTATGGAGCTCCAGCGTATCCAAATTCAGGAAATATACCCCCATATCCAGCAAATGAAGGCTTTGCATCTAATCCTATAGGATTTAATGGATTTAATAATAATTATCCTGGTCAAATGCCTTCATATCCATCACAATATCCTCAGCAATTTCCATCAAATGCACCAAACTATAATTCTTCATTTAATATAAATGATGGATTTCCCATAGCACCTCCGAATCCATCAAATTTTTCTCAACCTCCTTTCAACAATCAGCCTGATTATTCAAGACCAAATTACCAAAATGTTCCTCCGTCTCCTTTCAACAATCAGCCTGATTATTCAAGACCAAATTACCCAAGCCCAAACAACCAAAATGTTCCTCCACCTCCTGTATATGAATCACCTATTACACAAGCTCCGTTTGAGGCGTCATCTAATTCAAATCAATATTATCCTAGCTCTCAATCTGGTTCCAATCTATATCCAAACTTAGCTCAAAATAATCCACATCAAGCATCCTTTAATCAACCTGCTGCTTTTGCTAATCCAACTCTTAGGCCTTTTCAGCCGTTTAATCCAGCTCATGATGCAGAACAATTGTACAAAGCTATGAAAGGATTCGGCACTGATGAGACCAAGCTAATTGATATATTGTGCAAGAGAACTTATGCTCAGAGACATGAGATTAGCCAAGTGTTTAAAACATCATATGGCAAGGATTTAGTTAAAAATATTGAATCAGAAACAAGTGGTAATTTTAGACAAGTGTTAGTTGCTTTATTGCAAAGACCAATGGTTGTCGAGGCTGTTCATTTGAGAGAATCTGTTGCAGGCATTGGGACTGATGAATATGCTCTAATTGATGTGATTTGTACCAAGACAAATGCCGAAATGAAGGAACTAAGACAAACATATTTACAATGTAAAAAAATAAATAAAAAAATTTTAATCGAATTTTATATTTTATTAATTAATTTTAAAGTTTATAGACGAAATTTAGAAGATGATGTAAAAGACGATGTGTCTGGATACTTTAAGCGTTTCTTGGTTTCATTAATAAATGCGCATAGATCCGAAGTTCCTGCAGATTATCAAAAAGCTGCTGCTCAAGCTAAAGTAAAATAGAAATACTTTTTGAAATTTTAAGTGAATTTTTTTTGTGTGTTTTAGGAATTGTATAGTGCTGGTGAAAAAAGACTAGGAACAAATGAAATGGTATTCAACAGGATTATAAGTGCTGAAAGTCATGCTCACTTGCGCTTGGTTTTTGAAGAGTACCAGAAATTAACTGGACATTCAATTGAGCAGGCAATAAGGTCCGAAATGTCTACAAGTGTGCAAAGAGCGTTTTTGACTGCCAGTAAGTAAAATAAAAAATTTAAAAGGCTTTATTTAAATACTAATACTGATGTCTAAATTAGATTTTTAATTCTAATTTTTTTCCACATTTTAGAGTAAAATTTAAAGTTTTATTTGTTAAAAAAATATTGATTTAATTTAAAGTAAAACTATTTAATTTATTTTTTTTTAATTTAAAAGTTCAATTTATCAAAAAACCTGCTGTTTATTATGCTCAGAGACTTCATGAATCAATGCAAGGTCTGGGCACCAAAGATAAACTATTGATTAGAATGGTTGTTTTACGAAGTGAAATAGACATGATGGATATAAAACAAGAATTTCAAAGAATGTATAAAAAAAGCTTGGAATCTTATATTAAATCAGATTGCTCCGGAGACTATAAGCGAGCCTTGCTATGCTTGGTTGGAGATCCAAATTGGAAATAATTATACAAATTAATTTTTATACTATTTTTAAATTAAACTTTTTGTTTTTAATACTAAAATAATTTATTTTTATTATAAATTTTCTAAGAATAAAAATTTTAATTCGCGTTTAATTTGTCCAAAGCACATTTATTTCTCGCAATAAAAGGTTCCCCATCTTTGATGTCCAGCAGCAGTTCTTTCTAACTTGGCTTTCCATCCGTTAACTAAATAATTGAAGTCTTCTTCGGAGAATTCTTTGATAAATTCGTCCTTTATTTGCTCCATTTTTTTTAATTCGTTTCTCAAGGATCGAACAAACAAATCAGTTCTATCCATAGCTTTCACATTTCTATAGCCGAGATTGACGAATATTTGACCATATTCAGCAGGAGTTCGGAGATCATAGCCTCTGCCGGCAACGTAAGTCTCAAATTCTTTAGACCATGGTTTAGGTCCGCAGCAATAATCGGAGATGAAAATTTTTCCATTTGGTTTAAGCCATTTCTAAAATCAGAAAATATTAATATTAAGCAATTTTTTTTTTTTTTTTTAATTTTTACCTTGAATTTGGCAAAAAGACCTTCTTTATCATCTATGTGCAAAATTGTGTCTCTACTATAAATGACATCGAAGTAATTTTCCGGAAATTTTTGCTTACATATATCGCCAATTTCAAATTGAGTCTATTTGATAAAAAATTGAACTAAAAAAATTAAAAATTTAAAAATAAAAATCAACCTTTGAGTTATTGTGTGCTTGAGCTCTTTCCCAAGCGATTCCAACCATATTGGAAGACAAATCCATGGCTAAACATTCGACGCCATATTTCTAAAAAAGGACAATTAAATTTTTTTTTGGTTTAATGTTAAATTAAAAAACTTACATCTGCCATCAAAAAATTTCCACCACCAATACCACATCCGACATCAAGAACCTTTTGATTTGGCTTTAAATCCAATTGTTCTAAAAATTCCAAAGTTGTGTCAATGCCACCGGTACTGACAAAGCCTTCACCGAATATTTTCTCATATCTCAATACTCCATTACGAGAATATTGTTTATGATCCATGAATTCTTTTAGAGTCTTGAAACCGTGATGGTTTTCGAGCTCAATTTTTTTGAACAAAAATGAAACTTTATCAGCATTTTGTTCCTAAATAAAAATCAGATAGAAAAAAAAAATATCTTAAAATGTTTTTTTTTTTTACATTAGAGCTGAACGATCGATTTGGTTTAGCAAAAACCAAATCAAAACCATATCTTTTTCCATTTTCTTCTTGCTCTTTGGCTTGGACTAAATCTATCAAAGTAATTGGAGTTCTAGAAGATTCTGTTTGGAACAAATGAATTAATTCTTAAATATAAAAAGTGAATGTTTTTATTTACGGCTAGATCCGATGCAGGATTCGCGGAAGAACAAGTATCCACCATTGGTCAAGTTGTTCAAGGCATTTGCTATCACTTGAACAAATTGTTCGTCTGTTGAATTTAACAACAAAGAATTGAAAAAGACAAAATCAAATTTTTGATTGTTCAAATCAATTCGGTTCATATTTTGGTCCAAAAATTGTACATTTTCGCTTGATTGAGATTTCACAGCACTCAATTTTTGTTGATCAGAATCAACAACAACTACTTTGCTAACTTTATTGTTAATCAATGCTTGTGTCAAGTCTTGGTTTACTCCCAATTGCAGTACATTTGTCAATTCCAAATTTGGAACAAAGCTCATTAAAGTATTAAATTCTTCCATTTTATTTTTAAAATATTATTTTTTGATTTCAATTTTATTTTTTTTTTGTATTCTTCTAAAATTTGATAAAAGCTTTAAAATGTTCAGAATTTATTCTATTTTGATCGAATGATAAAGTTAGCAAAATGTGTCTACATTCATAGTAAAAATTTGAATTCAAGGTAGAAAAGCATTCAAAGAATCCATTAGTTGCTAATTTTAATAACGCGTATGTAAAAATTATTTTTGCATTTTAAGCATTTTATTTTATTTTTATTAAATCATCAATTTAGACTGATCTTGACATACTATGAAAATTGTACACATGTGGTCCGAAATTATAAGATGAAATTTTTATTTATTAGCATTAAAAAATAAAAAGCCTAATTTCCATTTTTATTTCATTTTATTTTACAACCCTTTGCTGATGAATCACTTTAAATTTAAAATAATAAAAATAACTTGATTTGGCCAAAAAAATAAAAATAAAATAAAAGCGTCATAATTATGAAAATTAGCAACTAGTATTTTTTACTAGTTTGATAAACAGAGCCCTCTCTAGTTCAGGTTTTTGAAATTATTAAGAAAATTTTATCCACCACCAATTTATCAGTTGTTCAGTGAAAGCTAACGCGTGCCACTCAGCGCGTTCCAATACCGCTCCCTCAAAACTTAAAGCTTGTTTAAAACTGATTAATTCATGATGAGGAAAGCATGATTTTTCCATTCATTCACTTAGTGAATATTTAGCAGTTGGTTTCTGACTCGGGAAAGCTAAGGATTTATTTCATAGCTTAGAAACAAAATTTGAAACAAAAAATTTTTCTAGGGTTCTAATGAAGAAAGACTGTTCTGAGCGATTATTTGATTTGCAAGCATTAAAACTAATAAATTCAGTGTACAGATCGGACTTTGAAAGCATTGATCGCATTTTTGCAAATGGCTTCAATCAGATTTTAAACTATTCGGAGCCATTTGAAGGAAAGACAGCATTGATCACCTCTGTACTAACTGGAAACCATGTTATGACTGAACACTTGATAAAACTAGGCTCTGATTTAAACGCTGTTGATTTTAAAAAAAGAACTGCTTTAATGTTTGCTTGTCAACTTGGTGATTTTAAAATTACAGAAATTTTATGTTCAAACAATGCAAATTTAAATTTAATTGATTCTGATTTTAAAACTGCTCTTATTCACTGTTTTATCTCTGATTCTTCTAGTCATTTAAAATGTCTGCATACTTTACTGAAATATGGCGCTAATTGCAATCTAAAAATTTCCGGTAAAACTCCTTTTCTACTTGCTTGTGAGCGCTCTAAATATATAGAAAACTTATGCGCAAGCATTATTTTAAGTGGTAAAGCTGATCTATCATTATTTGATGAAAACAATGGAAATTATGCATTGCATTATTCTGCAATAAATGGTTCAGTTGACTTGAGTTATTTATTGCTTAGAAATGGATCAAGCCCACATTGGCTAAATTTTTCAAAACAAACTCCATCTCATTTGGCAGCTTTGCATACACACATTGATTTGTTGAAAATTCTTTGGTCTTTTGGAGCTAATTTTGAGGAGAGAGATCACAATGGCGATAATGTTATGAATTATGTATTTAAAAATTTTGATTTTAGTAAAAAAAATGAATACTTAAAAGTTGCTAAGTATTTGTGTAATAGAGGCGCTCTGCCATTTGATAAAAATTCAAAAAGTAGCTTGTTTCCTCAGAATATTAAATTTGATAAATTGAAGATAAAAATTTATGTTTTGACAAAAAAAATTTATAAAAAATATTCAAGCTTTTATTCAAAAGAAAATGATGCTTCAGAGTTAACAAATGAACATTTTAAATATTGGATGTTGAGAGTTCATGATACTTTCACAGTAGTTTTGAAATCAATTCAAGAAATTTACGAGAGATTATTTGGCCAAATTAAACTCATTGATAAAGAGAAGTTTATTGATTTTCTATCAAACATTAATGCCAGAATCCCTCGTTTTATTTCAGAAAGGCTTTTTGATTTAATAAGCAATAATTTTTTTCTAGATAAAAATAGGCTTTTCGATACCAGAACTCTGAGAACTCTATCTGCTAGCAAATTTAGCCTGCAAAAAGGCTTGGGGCTAAAGCCGATTAGAAATTCGATGAGGAAATTAAGAATAGATCAAAATAAAAATTCTTTAAAATTTTTTATTCCTAAGCAAAAAATTGATTTGAAGGGAGAGAATTATCCGACTTTGTTTTTGGAAAGTATTGATCCATTGAGACAAATGAATTGTACAGCAGAGAATTTTTGGTCAAATGATGCTAAATGGTATTTGCCTGCTAAAGAAAAGACTAAAATTGAATTTAGTAACCTTGTTAATAGAGGAGATATTGATGCAATAAAAAAAATTTTGTCTCAAAAAACTCCACTAGAAGCAAATAGTTTGATAAATTCAAAAGACGCTTATCACAAAACACCATTGATGATTGCTGTTTTAAAAGAAAACGAAAAAATGCTAGATTTTTTATTCGGGTTTAATATTGACTTAAATTTGACTGATAACTTTAAATGCACTGCATTGCATCATGCAGTCTATTGCGGAAATTTGAATATAATCAAGAAGCTAATTGATAAAAATGCTCGAATTCAAATTAAAAATATTGGAGGACGAACAGCATTGGATTTAGCAATCATTCTAAATCATACATTGATTGAAAAATATTTTAAAAAAAAATTAGAGTCTTGAAATTAATAAGCTAATTTTTTTATTCGACTAAAAATTAAATAAATTTTATATAGATTATTAAATTTAGAAAAGAAAAAATTTAATGAAAAAAATAAGATGCTTAATTTCTTTTTTCAGCATAAAATATGGCATATTTTTGATGTCCTTGATTGCATCTAATCAATTTTTCGTTCCAACCATCGACCAAATAATCAAAATCTTTAGCAGAAAACTCTTTGATAAATTCATCCTTTTGTTTGGTCAAGTGGTCCAATTCCTTATTCAAATAATCAACAAACATTTTTGTTTTATCTTCTTTTCTGATATTGACAAAACCGGTTTCTTTTAGTATAGTCTCGTATTCTTCCATTGTAAGAAGATCGTATTCACGTTGTTCAACATAAACCTGGAATTCATCAGACCAAGGTTTTGGACCACTTGAAAATAGAGTTAAAATAATTATTTTTTTTTCATAGAGAAATATATTAAGTACCAAATGTAATCACTAAAAAATATTTTGCCACCTGGTTTGAGCCATGATTGAAATTTTTGGAATAGAACTTTTTTGTTGCATATATGAAGCAAAGAATCTCGAGAAAAAATGTAATCATAATAGTTAAATGGATAGTCGTGTTTAGTGACGTCACCAATTTCAAATCGGGCCTTGAAAACAAATTCATATTTGATTTAAACTTTTGAAAGTGATTAAAATTGCTACTTTTGCATTTTTATGTTGTTGAGCTCTTTCCCAACATACTCCGATCATGTTTGAAGATAAGTCCAAGCCAAAAACTTCAACACCATATTTCTAATTTTCCAAACAAACAAAAAATAAAAAAATTTCTTCTTTCTAATGTTAATTACTTCACTCATGTAAAAGTCAGCTAAATTCAACAAAACAAAATTGATTAGAATAATTTCTATTTATTAAAATAGAAGATCTACCTCCTCCAGTTCCACAGCCAACGTCTAACACTCTCATGCCAGGTTTCAAGTCAAGTGTTTTCAAAAAAAGTTCAGTAGTCTCTTGTCCTTTGAAAAAAAAAATTATTTAAGTAGACAATTTTAAATAAATAACAAGTAAATTTCAAATTACCACCGGTGCTTATGTATCCATGACCGAATATTTTCTCATATCTAAAAATACCCTTTAAAGAATATTGTTTATGATCGAAAAATTCTTTTATTGTCTTAAAACCGTGATGGGCATGCAATTTGACTTTTTGAAACAAAAAACAAACTTGATTTGAATTGTTTTTCAACTAAAGATTAACATAAAATGAATGAATGTTATAAATAAATAAATTTTTATTAAGCTTTGTTTGTACTTCAATGTAAGTTCGGTTTGGACGGGCAAAAACCAATTCAAAACCATATGCACCATCTTCTTCTTCAATTACTTTTGATTGAAAATAATCTACATAAGCGGTCGGAGATCTATAGACTGTTGGATTTTCATCAGCATTTTTTATATTTCCTAAAAAAATTTGATTTTTTATTTAAAGAAAGAATTAATCTAAAATTTAATTACCTGATGAATGAAAACAGGATTCTCTTAGAAAGCAGTATCCTCCAACTTTCAAAAATTTCAGAGAATTTTCAACCAATTCAAATATTTCAGTATCATTCAAGTACATAAGAAGCCAATTGCTGAATATAATATCAAATCTTTTTTTTTTTTTGTTATTTTAATTTAAAAAATTTAATTATTTTAAAAATTTTACGTTCGCTTTGGAAAAGAGACTTTGGTGGCGTCTCCATGCATAAAATCAATATTATCCAAGTCACCGTTCAATTCTCGATTTTTCTCAATAAATTTCTCAATAAAATCTACAGCAGCAACATGCTCAGCTTGCAAGGCTAGCACTCTGGTGAACCGACCAATACCAGCACCAAGTTCAAGAACTCTTTTAGACTTGAAGCTTGGCAAAAAGGATAGAATTTCTGGAAGCTCATTGTCACTAATTGCCTCAGCATTAGAGTCCAAAAGCATTTCTTGTATATTGGCAAACTGAGAATGCTTGACCCAATAGTCCTTCATTTTTTGTCGGTCTTCTTTTATAATATTTAAAGAAATATATATCTTTTTAGTTGACAGTATCAATCGTAAATACCTTGATTAGTGTTAAGTTCCATACTTTCATCGTTTTTTTTAAAAGTCGGCATTTTGTCTTTGGATAATTGTAATAATAATATTCAATTTAAAAAATAATTTTGAATTTTTTTTTTCTAAATGAAAAAATAATAATTTTAAATCAACTATTTATCGCATCATTCTAATTGCGCTTTTTCTCTTTGAAAAACGTTCATTTTAGCTTAAGAAATTATATTTTTTAAAAAATGCATCGATTGCAAGATCTAATCCAAACCTTTAAATATTTTAACACATAAGCTAATTTTGGACTTGTTTAGCTAGGAATTGTAATGCACATGTTATTTTTGCATTCCTCTATCACCACCGCATACATGATGGATTTTAAATTATGTGGCTTTGGAATTAAAATGATTCTTTTTTTTTCTAAAGGTAGCTTTATTTTCTATTTAAATAAATTTTAATAATAAATTATTGCTTCTATAGAGCATTTTTTCGGTATGGCTTGGCAAAAAAGCTTGTGAATAGAAAAAGAGTCTGCTTGCAGCAGCGATTTTTGTGCCGCGACTAAAAAAATCAAGGCTTTAAAAATTTTGAAAATTGATATTCTTATTATGCATAAATTTATAATACTTCAAGAGAAATGTTTAAAAGCTTTTTCTTTTTGATAAAATATTTATAAACTAGTTTTCTATTTTGTTATTTTATACTCCTAAAATGAAATAATAGAAAATAAAGTGATACTTGGCGCATTGAATTTCTTTTTTTTCGCAAAAAAAAAATGAATTTTAACAATTTGATCTGCAAAATCTAATATCTTAATTTGAAAATTAATTAAAATATCTTTAACATGTATTTTATTTATTTTAATTTTCAAAATATAAAGTCAAGTCAACATACATTTGAGCTTAATTCAAACATCTTAAATTTAAGCTAAAATTTTTATTTGTTTTTAGACTCATGTAATAAGAGTTTTAACAACATGTTTATTATTAATGTATTGAGTTTAAAGCAAGATGAAATGTAAGTCAATTAGGTAAAAGAAATTGAATAAATTGCAAAATTTGTTCAATTCAAATAAACAAAAAAACAATTTGAGAAGTAATCAAATAAAATTTATTTGAATATCATTAAAATTATCTGTTGCCATGATTTAATAAAAGTAATAATTCAAAAACAAATTTCTCACTTTGATTTGCGCTGAGAATTTTAAATAATTAATGTTTTGACAGAAATTTGACAAGCAATCGGCGCATTGATATTTAGATTTTGATAGATTAAAATCTGAAAAGTTTTATGATGTTAGAAAATGAATTTTTAAATTTTTTTTTTTAAAATCAAGTAAGAAAGGAATTAATTAAATAGTACATTTCATCTAAAGCAAGCATTGCGATAAAAAATAAAATAATTTTTCTTTTATAATAAAATTATTCTCTAAAAGTATAAAGCACTTCTAAAATCAAATTTTAAAATTAGATAAATTGGTTTTACGATTCTAAAATTACAGTTTAATCATCTTAAAATTTTATTTAAGTGGAACTAAAAAAAAATAATGAATTTACTTAACGTAAAACCAATTTTCAGTTTTATTTTAAGAAATTGTTTCATCATGAAAAGCTTTAAGAAAAATAGTTAGAAACAGAAAAAATAATAATTTTAAATCAATTAACTTTGATTTAAAATTTTCCTTTGGCAAATATTCTACCAACAAACACTCTATTAAACAAAATATGTGCTGATAATTTTTTTTTGATTATTTGATAGATCTAGTTTAAAAAAGTTTATGTATGCAAATAGTAATAAAAATTTTTAAAATTGATATGTCAATACACATAAATCAATTTTTGTATGTTAAATATTTGATGAATGTCTTCATTTCAAATATTTAGAGTTAATTTCTTATTATATGAGATTGTTTACCAACTTCATTTCCATTCATCTACACAATATTTTTTTTTTAAATTGAAAAACGGCAGTTTAGCTGTAGTTTATTTTTAACTAAACATCTTAGAGTATATTAAATTATCCTACAATTGCTTGTAATTTTACCATGTTGTTTAGTAACGTATGTTTAGTAACAGTGGATAATTTTAGCAAAAGAAATTTAAAAGATTTTTGACAAAGATTTATGCTCTATATTTTAATTAAATTTTAATCAGCTAAATAAATAGTTTAAATTATTTTTATTTAGAACTTAATTTGAAAGTTTTAATGATTTTTGGTCTTTTGAGAGAAATTCCCAAAGGAAGATGCATAAAAAATTAAAAAATTTTAAAATGGAAGTTTTTTAATTTTGAAATTGATTGATTAGTTAGTATTAGTTTTACATGCGGAGTTAATAAATGACACTAAATTTACTAAATCAATTTTTACCTCAGTTAGTTTATGTTTGATTAAGCAAGTTATTCGCTTATGGTTGATGCTATTTAGGATTTTAAAACTTTTAATTAATGTCAAAACGATATGTGGTTTATTTATTTAAATTGAAATACGTGATAATTCCCAAAGATTTTAACATTTTATTTAATTAAAAATAGTGAGGGGCGTGCTCATTAGGAACTAGTTGTTATTTGAATTTTTTGATTGACAAATTCATGTTTGCGGAATTTTAATAAATAAATTAACAAAAAATGAGAATTAATTTAAGCTTGAATAGTTCTTATATTCAGTAGACTAAAAATTTTGCTAAGGTACACAAATTATTTATTATGAGTTGTTTTTAAATTTATTAGCTTTAAATATTAAAAAAAATTAAATTTTTTGCATGTTTTTTTTAAATACTTTTAATTTAGACTAGCAGATTATTTAACTTAAAAAATTATTAGCGTAGATTAATTTTAATACTTTTTTTTTCTTAGAATTGAACTTGAGAGTTATTCTAAAGCGTCTTTTTCAATTTTGTTCATGTGAATCATGTATTCGAACAATTAGAGCTCTAAAAGCTTATTAGAATTTCATGCTTCTATTGAAGCGGTAATATAAAAAGCTTTTTAGGAATAAATTTACACAAGAATAGTGGAAAGTAACGCAAAAATATTCAAAAAAAAAAAGAAGCTTATCGAAAAAATTTATATATATAAATTTGCTCGTTTCTAATTAATAATTTAAATCATTGAATAGATAAGTTTGACTTTAGATTATTTTTTGTAAAATTTTATTTTATAGACATATCATTATATAAGATTATCTAAAAATCAGCGCCATTATTTTCGCATTTTTTGGTTAGCAATTCAAGTATATTTTTTGTTATCTGTTTTCAAGCATTCGTTTTTCATCAGTCAGAACAAGAAAGTGTTTTTCTTTTAGAAAACCAACTGGTAGCTCTAAATTTTCATTTAACTTTTCAACTAGAAAAATTCAAAGCAAATAAGTAATTTTATCCTTATTAAGAACTTAGATTTAAACTTTTTCTTTCTTAAAAATAACTTTTTTCAATCATTTCAGTTTATTTTCAAATTTTTGGTTAATCTATTTTCATTATTCACCAAACTAAAGATTATCTTCTCATTTCATTTGGAATATTGAACAAATTTAACAACATAAACGAGTTCTAAATCTCATATAAAACTTCAGCACAGATTGTTAAATATTCTTAATCTTGTATCAATAAAAATTGTTATTTTACTTTATGTGCAAATTGGTAGAATTTTTTAGAATTATTTTCAAGTCATTTGATCAATAAAAATAATTAATCTAATTCATTTTTAATTTTATTGACAATTTAATTTTAAGATTGATTTTTTTTACAGGAAACAATTGAAAACATTTTTTTTTAAATCTAAGCTAATCTAAATGAGTAGAAAGAAAAAAATGCGCAAAAAATAAATTTTAAGTTAATTTAAGTATTAATCTATATCAGATCTGATTTCATCAAAGATGCTAATCTCATTTGAGATATTTATATTTTTATCGGAGTATTTCAATCAATTTAAAGAAAAACTGAAATAAAAAATCTAAAAGCTTCGCTATTTACCAAATTGGAGAAAAATGCCAGGAATTTAAATGATGCTAAGAATAAACAGTATTTCAAAAACTCTCAAAGTAAATTGAGAGTTGTTATTTTTTTTTCAAAATATTTTAACATTTCCGCAAATAAATTTGACGTATAAACTCTCAAAAAAATCAATGAAGCGATTTTAAATTTGAGCAACAAATCGTCCATTATCCAAAAGCACTTAATTTTTATTTGATTGATTTAGACTTAGGATTTGAAAGTTTTAATAAGTTTTTAATTTCCTTGGATTTAATTAATATCCTTTAATTAGTAAAATAATTTTTAGAGACTTGGAAAAAAATAATTAGTTGAATTAATAATCGTATTGATTTCAAGGCTCTTAAAACCTGAAACAGAAAACCTTATTAGAGCGAACAATATGGTTTTAATTCATTTCCTATGCTAAATTGTAAATCGAAACTCAAGGATCGCTAAATTTTTGTTTAATATTTGAATCTTAAAATCCAAATTTTTTCTTTTTGCTCATATGAATTTAAAATATTTTTGGTTTGAGAGGGCTCCAAACAGTTGGTCTATCAGATAAACTGAAGAGTACGAGTTGATCTTGAAAAAATGCAATTAGTAGAAAATTTTAGAGCAAAATTGAATGATAATAGTTTTGCTAATTAGGAATATGTAATTTTTTTTATTAGATTAAGCATTTATGTGGCAATCTTGGAATCTGATTGCTTCAAAAAATTAACAGAGTGCATCTACTGCTAAATGTAAGAGAGAACAAAAATTTTAACAAACTTATAAATTGTGACAGTAATAATAAAATCTAATTTAGCTATCATTAGGTTCATTAAGAAAATTAAATAATCTAATGTTGTTGAAAAAAAAATTCTGTACTAATTGATTGTAGAAAATTTCGAAGCAAGAAGGAGTCCACAAAAAACAATTTCATCTAAATTAATTCTTATATGCTAATTAATTAATCAAAATTATAAATTAGTCTTGGCAAAATTCAAATAAAAAAGGAACCCAAACAAATCTTGAGAACAGTTTCGTGATTCGAAAAATTTATAATTCCATTTGCATTAAGCAAAGATTTATTAGAGATCATTTCAGTATTAAAACTAAGTAAATTCTTTTTTTTTATAGAGAATGATAATTAATAGCTTAACTATTAAATTAATGATTATTCTTTTCTAAAATACATTTTTTATTTTAGATACAAATGGATTAATAAGATGATTAAATTTATCATTTTTTGTTAAATATTTTTTTTGTTCTTTTAAATTTAAACACACTAAGATCATGCTGTTCAGACTGAAAATATTAATTTTTATAATTTTTGTATTGCTTAATATGGCAAATGAGAGTCTAGAAAATGACTTGGCAAATACATCCATTCAGGAAGAATACATGTCAAATGACAATCAAAATTCAAGCAGAGAAAAACTTGAGGACATTTTAGGACCGAGAAAAAAGGGACCAATTTTTGTCATCTGTATGAGTACGGTCTATATTCTAATCCTAATGTGTGGTCTACTCGGAAATATATCAACCTGCTTCGTGGTCATTTATAACAACTGTATGCATACAACTACTAATTACTATTTGTTTTCACTGGCCGTGTCCGATGTGCTTTCTCTATTGACCGGTCTGCCTCCTGAACTCTATAGCATAATAATTGAAGCGTATCCTTGGGCTTTTGGCGAAACATTTTGTGTGGTTCGAACGTTTATTTTCGAAACCACGACCATAGCTTCAGTCCTAACAATTTTGACATTTACTTTCGAACGTTGGCTGCATATATGCAAAGCAATTTATGCCAAAAAATTCTCCAGCGGGTTTTCACGGGCCTTGAAGATAATACTATTCATTTGGATTCTCAGCGGTTTGCTGGCTTTGCCCTATGCGTTCATGACCGGCGTTTATCTTGAAGAAGAAAACAATCCGATATCCAAAACTTGTAATATTCCCAAAGAGTACAAACATTACATGAAAAATGTCATACAATTAAGTGTTATATTTTTGTTTATAGTACCCATGACTTTGATTAGTATTATGTACATCCTAATTGGTGTTACTTTATGGAAGTCACAGAGCAAATACAAAGCTGGAAGTTATATTAGTCATACGTCTAGCTATACAAAAAAAGAGAATAAATTTACAAGCAGATTTAATAAAAAGTTTCGAAAAAAAGACACCAAAATTTCTTTTGGCGCTGAATCCAAAAAGTGCAAAAATTTGCTTGAAGATAATTTGGTTAACAACGATTCCCTATTGCGAAGGAACGCAAACGAAATAAGCGTCCGTGATCTAAGAAACGTGTCACTGCATGCCTATGACCGAACATCAAAAGAATTTGAGCATATTTCATATAGAGCAAGACAATCTCGCAGGGATGTTGTTAAAATGCTTTGTGAGACATTTTTTTTACTAACATATACCTGAATTTAAAATACCATAAAATTACAAAATACTTTTTAGATAGAAAATATTTTTAAGAAAAAGATTTTTAAATTAAAAATTAAAGTCTTTTTGTAAAATCAAATTTCTTGTTTCTAGTAATACAAGACTGAAATGTACATTAAGTTCCCCTACAAAAAAAACTTTAACTCTGATTTATTAATGCAGGTTTGCTGGGAAATAATTATCAACACTCAAAACTCGGAGGGATTTTTTTCAGCGCTTTAAGTTACATCATTTCTTTTTTTCAGTTAAATAAATTTAATCATTTTTTAAAATTATTTTTTTCAATTAGAAATATATAAACAAAATATATTAAAACTTATAATTTCAATGTGTCAAAAGCAGACTTAAGTTTTTCATGTGAACATGGTGTACACACTCGCTATTTTATTGAATAAAATAAGCAAAAAGAGGAGGAGAGATAAATGAGATTTGGTTTTATTTTAAGTTTGATTTTTTTATATTTTACATGATTAAGAAAATTATAGATATAGTCTATGTCAAATTTAGGAAATATTTTATTAAACTCAATAAAATGTAGATTTATATTTTTAATTTTTTTTTTCTAAATAGGGTTAGTTTAGATCAAAATCATTCAATGAAATTGAGTTGATAAATTTAGAACAAAGAATGAAAATGTTTGTTAATTTTTGATGCAAAATATGCTTATTTTAGATGAATAAAAAGTAAAAAGTAATTCAAGGGGTCGAGTTTTGAGTGTTAAGTTTAGCGGTAAATTTATTTTATTTAAAAAAAATAAGAAAGTATCGGTAATGTGAATTTCAAAAACAAAAAGCACAAAAATTTTGTCTATTTTGATAAATTAAAATTTTCAAAAATAAAATAAATTTAAAAAAATTCTGCAATTAAATGCTACAAACTATTTTTTCCTATTTTTTATAAACAAAATCAATAATCAATTTAAATCTTATTGATGTTTTATTTTTTGTTTTTTATTTACATCAGAAAATTTTAGGCAAAACAGGTGCAACAAAGTTTTTTGCACTAACTTGCAGTATTTTTTTTAAATATATTTTATTTTAGTAAATTTTGAATTATCTAAATAGGATCAAATTTTGTTCTTTTTTTTCTGAAATTCACAATACCGAAAGTATCTTCTTCATTGAGATAAACGAAAAAACATGAAATGATTTCAAAATGAATATTTTTAATTTTTTACTTTTTTTAGTTGTTGTTGTATTGAGCTTTTTTACATGTTGGGCTCCATATCACTGTCAACGGGTTATGACTACCCTCTTAGATCCTTCACAATCGAAATTACTAATGAAAATACTTGAATACCTTTTTTATATATCAGGTAATTTAATGAATAAAAAAATCTTAAATATTTTTAATGAATAAAAATAAAAGGTATTTCGATTTATATCAGCTCGACAATTAATCCGATTCTATACAATGTTATGTCAAAACGATATCGTACAGCATTTCGCAACACTCTCAAGATGATAAGCACCTGTAATTTTTCGGCTAAGACAAATCAAGGTTTTAGAAATTCAGCCTATCATTCGAGTATTAATTTTAACAACGTCAAACAGCCTGGATCACGTAGAAACCATTTTATCACTTAAGCTTTTTTATAAATTTTGATTGATTTGTATAAATTTTCAAAATAAATGCCAAATATTTATATTTTTGTAATATAAATTTTAGCCACGTTATTTTAAATTACTTAAGATTATTTATTCAAGTTTAAATTTCTTTTTGATTATAACTATTTATAGATCTTAAATCATATCATTGAGAAAAAAAAAAAAATTCAAAATTACATAACTTAAATAAACATTAGGTTAACGTACAAAAAATGTGACAGAATCTTATCAATAAAAAAAAATTATGAAATGTATTTTTATCAATAAAATATTTGCTATAAAAATGACTAAAAAATAATAATTTGAAAACACAACATAGAACAAATTTATATCAGAAATGCAAGTAATAATTAGCTCAATTCTTTTGATCACATTGGGTCAATCTTATGCTCAATCAGTAGGAAGCTGCCGCTCAGTTCCAGTAATGCCAGATTTTGATAGTACCAAGTATCTTGGTAAATGGTTTGAATTGGAGCGATTTCCATACATCTTTGAAAAAGACTTACAATGTGTGACCGCTACATACAGTGTATTAAATGAAACAGCAATCAGAGTGTCAAACTATGGTTTCAACACCGTCAAACAAAAAGATGAAAATGTTATTGGCTACGCTTATATACCAAACAGTGCTGAACCAAATAAGCTCAAAGTCGTTCTTCCAGTAATTGTTGATGGAATTTTAATTATGGAAAACACAGCCGACTATATTGTTGTTTCTACTGATTATGACAATTACGCTTTGGTCTATTCATGTACACAAGTGATTCCAGGTTTGATCAAATTCGAAATCTCATGGATATTGTCAAGAACTAAGACTTTGGATTCTCAAACTGTTCAGAAATTAAAAGACCTAGGCGAATCTCTAAAATTTGATGTGTCAAAATATGAGTTGATTGATCAAAGTTGTAACTGAATAATTTTTTGCTTTTTTTAATTTAATTTAAATATTAATTTTAAAAAAATTTTTTCTTTAAATAAAGCTCATTTAAATAAAATTTCTTAAAATAAATACATCTTTGTTCTAATTTCTGAAAAAAGTTAAGCGCACATATGTGAGACTTCATCTTGAATATGTTTGCTCAATTTCAAGCTTGGAGACCATACCTTTTGAGGGATGTAAACACTCGTGAAAAAGTTCAATGGCGTGCAACAAAAATACCAAAAAACGAAAATTACGAATCAAGATGCGCAAATCTTGGTCTTACGTCCTTAGAAGAACGACTTCGGAGAGGCGACCTGATTTGAACAGAAAATTGATGATATTCAATGGCTGGCTTCACTTTTTTTCTTTCAATTTTTTTTATTTTAATAAGAACTTAGTTTAATTAATTAAAATTATTGATAAAAAAAACATTTAAAATTAGATTAATAACTAATTTTACAAGTGAGAAAATTTTTTATTGAGAAAATTAATAAACTTAAAATTTATTAAAGAAAAAATTAAAATAATTTTTCAAATACATAATTAAAAAAAAAAGAATGTCTACATCAACGAAGATCTCACGCCGTCAGAGCGTATAGCACATAGGAAACTTCGGGAAGAACGGGATCAAAGAAACAATGAACTGACCGGAACAGCAACAGTAAACGGACGAATTGTCAAGGTGAAAAATTGCGAAGACAATAAGAAGAGATTCTGGGGTATTAGAAATGGAGTCTATGGCGTTATGTGATCACTGGTTCACATAAAAGGTGAACCAACTTACCCAACCTAAATAGGTGATCAGTTGTGTTCACTTTTTAGGTGAACCAAAAATATGTGTACAAAAAAAATTATTTCGAAAATCAAAATTTATTTTTTAATTTTTTGAATTATAGGTGAGCCAAAAATAAATAAGTGAACCAAAAAAAAAATAGGTGAGAAAATTATTAGTCATGTAAAAAAAATAAGTGAGCCAAAAAAAAATTTTTTTATTGATTCTTATGCTTGACAGTAATGTGTCTCTTGAGACCATTTTTTTCAAAATAATTTCCACAAAAATCACATTTTATAGGATCTGTTTTGTTATTTAAAGTCATTTTTACAATTTCTTCTGTAGATGAAGAAAATTTATTCAAATAATAAAAATAAATTCATTGAAATTTTGAATAATCTAAAATAAATACCTTATTTCTGGTTTATAAAATTTACTTATTTCTCTTAAAATCAAATTATAACAAGCTATTCTATCAGTGGTTACATTATTGTTAAAGCGCCAAATATATTCATCAATATAAGCTAAAATTTTGAAAAATCAAATTTTTATTTACTTTGTCATAATTTTTTTGGTAAGTATCATTTTAGGTGATCACTTTTTATTTTAATTGAACACAATTTAATTTAGGTGATCATTTTGAAAAAAATTTCAATTAATTAGTACACATATTTTTGGTTCACCTAAAAAGTGAACCCAACTGATCACCTATTTAGGTTGGGTAAGTTGGTTCACCTTATATGTGAACCAGTGATCACATAACGCAATAGACCCTAGAAATGGTGAACTGAGACTTATTTTATCTGTCCCAGATAGTGTCTAGCAGCAAAAGGAGCTGACTGGGATGACCATCGCCTCATTTGGTCCTTAAATGCCATCATAAGAAAAGAATTTACCTTCTTCACATGTCTTATTCAAATATCCAAATAGTCCAATTGAAAAAGTTCGATCAGTTCCAAAATTGTCATCATCAATCTATGAAACATGCATCCTCCAGAACAGTAACTCTGATGAGTCGAACTACAACTCCGCTGTTTCGTCATCTTCATCGTCTCCATCGTGTGAAACAGAATCTGAACCTTTGAATGCTCTATCTAACAGCTCTTCATCTGAAATGCTCTGTCCCATACCACAATCTACATATGCAGGAGGCATCAGCTTTTGATACGACCAATACTACGAGCTTAAATAACAAAATGCCACTGCTTAAAACGATAGCAGCCAGTTTGACGCCAAGTATCATCAGCATCACGGAGACCTGGTTTGATGAGAGTTCGGTTGCCGAAATGGACAGCTATCAGCTTTTTAGAAAAGATCGTTTAGGCGACAAGAGAGGCAGAAGAGTTTACTTGTATATTTAGTCGTGCTATGGCGCATACAGGACGTCAGAAGTGAGTTTTTTGGATCTCAGCTCTGAACGATTCGGACACTGCCATAGCCACCTCAATTGCATTCACGACTAACTTATTACGAAACGGGAAGTTTTCGGGAATCATTTGTGATGTATTAGGTTTTAAGCTTTTTAAAAAAAAAAGGAAAAGAGAAAAATTGAAAAATCTTAACGCTGTCAGTTTGTAAAACCTTATTAGTTTCTTGAGCGATCGCAAACAGCGTGCGCAAACAGTGATAGGTGAAGTAATTTCTGATTGAGTTCCAGTCACGAGCGGCGTTCCACAAGGATCAGTGCTTGGTCTTCTGCTCTACATCATCTTTATCAATGATATGCCTGACCTTTGGAGCTCACTTTGCAGGCCCCATGCAGACGATAGCAAGCTGGCCATATCAGTGGAGCGGCGACAGGATTCGATAGAGATTCAGTTGGATCTGGGGAGATTGTTGGTATGGTCTGACACAAGGAAAACTAAATTAAACTTAGAGAAGTGTGTTGTAATGCATTTTGGAGCAAACAACAGGCCTCATGACTATTAGCTTGTAGGTCACACTCTAGCGAAGACAACTAAGCGACAACATAGTCCAGATATTAAGTTGAACCAATAGTTAAAGTCTGCAAATGATGTGTAAAATCTCTGTAAAATATTTTATAGCCAAATTTTTCCAAATTTAAATTATGCTAAATTTGCAGGGCTTTACTTGAATTTTCTTAATAATGCCTATCTGCTGAATCTATATATTGACTATATATAGACTACAATCTGATATGAGAATCAGATGAATAAGAATAGCCAATGGGTCATTCGACTATAGTAGTATCAATAGCCGCCAATTGCTGAAATTATTCAAATTTGTCAAACTTGTCTGTGAATGCATTTGTTGAAGTTGCAGAAACGACAGCATCAAGGGTTGGGAAACCGGTTCTGCTAAACCGGTTTTAGGAAGAATCCATTCGCTTTTGGAACCTGCTATTTTTTTTAATTTTAAATTGTTTATTAATTATTTTAAATGGATTCGAGTAATAAAACTCCTTTCGCCATTGAATTAAAATTTAATAAAAAGTGTTAAAGAGAAGTTATAGGTTTTTTAACGTTTTTTTTTTTGTTTTTTTTTTCATTTTGTTTACATAAGTATTAGAAATAATAGAATATAAATGAGTATTTAACTAATTACAGTATATTAGAAATTACAGTATTTTAAACCCAATTAAATTTTTAATAACTGAAATATTAAGAAAAAAAATTATCTTTTTATTTTTAAATTGAAAAAATATAAAATTTATTGAACGAAAAATTTTTTCGATCAAAAATCTTCTTTTATTTTTCGGATATAATCGGTATAATTCCACATCGGTTCCATATACGAACCGGTTTTCCATCCCTAATTGCATCACCTCTTTTCCTTCTACTTTCAAGCGTAAAGATACCAATTTTCGCTAATCCAGAGAGATAAATGAGATTTCTGAGACAATGTACTAGTTTGATAATTATACTTTTTTTAGCCTTTTAATGCCTATTCTTTTGTAAAGGATTCCAAGCTGCTGTGCAATATTCAAACGCGGTATAGAGTCTTCTTAAGTTGTCCGTTGTCCAGAATTTAAAGGCATTTTTTAGTTGAGCAGGGACTTCTTTTGCCGTCTGTATTGCTTTGCTCGGTCGATTTGAGCTTAATATTTATCATTATACCTAAATCATTATACCTTTCCACGAATGACTGTTCTAACACATGCCTGTGTGAACCATCTATTTTCATGGAGAAAGGTATTTGGAGAGTGTTTTTGGAGCTTTCGGTTAAATTTCATATGCCAAGTGTCTTCCTTTATGGTCAATATCTTTTTGAACAAGTTGTAGGTCACTCGAATTACGTTTACATCAATTTTGAGCTAGATTTACCAACAGTTACTCTTTGTATTCTATTTCTAAGAAAAAATCTTGAGCCAGTTTAGAATTTTAAATTCATAACATTCAAGTTTAGCCAGCAATATTTCATGTAACACAATGTCAAAAGCTTTGGCAAAGTCAAGGAGCACAAATTGTTAGCCATCATTTCATTGTGGATTAGCTTCTCCATGATTTTGCCTATTATTGAGGTTAGTGAAATGGGACGGTAGCTGCTGGGATCAATTTTCACGCCTTTTTTGAATATTGGCGTCACATCAAGTTGTATAATATTAATAACAACTACAATTGTCAAATCAAAATTATTATGTGCAATTATTTAAATTTGATAAGTAAAGAAGGAACAATCAATTAATAAACATAAGGTTGATTTCTTCTTCTAATGTGTATAGTCAATTGACGAACTTCTTCAAAATTTTTTTAAAATAGTCAAGTAATCAATTTTATGTACGCATTCACCTTTGTTTAATTAGCTCGTCACATGGTTCCTCGCAAATCATTTTGGTTTTTACATATAAATTTTCAAAATAAATGCCAAATATTTATATTTTTGTAATATAAATTTTAGCCACGTTATTTTAAATTACTTAAGATTATTTATTCAAGTTTAAATTTCTTTTTGATTATAACTATTTATAGATCTTAAATCATATCATTGAGAAAAAAAAAAAAATTCAAAATTACATAACTTAAATAAACATTAGGTTAACGTACAAAAAATGTGACAGAATCTTATCAATAAAAAAAAAATTATGAAATATATTTTTATCAATAAATTATTTGCTATAAAAATGACTTTAAATGATAATTTGAAAAAAAAAACATAGAACAAATTTATATCAGAAATGCAAGTATTAATTAGCTCAATTCTTTTGATCACTTTGGGTCAATCTTATGCTCAATCATTCGGAAGTTGTGGTTCAGTTCCAGTTATGCAAGATTTCAATAGTACCAAGTATCTCGGTAAATGGTTTGAATTGGAGCGATTTCCATACATTTTCGAAACAAACTTACAATGTAGCACCGCAACATACAGTTATATAAATGAAACAACATTCCAAGTATCAAACTATGGTTTTAACACCGTCAAACAAAAAGATGAAAATGTTATTGGCTATGCTTATAAATCAAACAGTGCCGAACCAAATAAACTAAAACTTGTTCTTCCAATAATTATTGATGGAATTTTAATCAAGGAAAACACAGGCGACTACAATGTTGTAGCTACTGATTATGAAAACTATGCTTTGGTCTATTCATGTAAACAAGTAATTCCAGATTTGGTCAAATTAGAAATCTCATGGATTTTGTCAAGAACTAAGACTTTGGATTCTAAGATTATTCATCAACTAAAAGAACTAGGAAAATCTCTAAAATTCGATGTGTCCAAATATGAAAAAATTGATCAAAGTTGTAACTGAATGATTTGTTATTTTTTCTAATTTATTTTAAATTTTAATATTTTTAAAAAAAATTTATTTAAATAAAGCTAATTTATATAAAAGCTGTTTAATTACTGCAGCTTTGTTCTACTTTCTCAAAATTGCTTATATCAACGCCATTGTTAGACAAAAATGTTTTCAGTTCTGATACATTAGCTTCGCTCAAGCTTTTTGTTCGTGAAAGAAGCCAAGTAGCTTCGAATTTGATGAATCCTAAATAAACTCTGCAAGAGTAAACTAAGGCATAGTTGCTGTAATCTGTTCTCCAAACATGGTAATTGCCTTGATTTGCATAGTTAATTCCAAGAATTTGATTCGGAAATTCTACAATCAACTTATTGGGTTCGTTCGGATTTGGTGCATATGCTTCGCCTATTGTTGACGATTCTTGATTTGAATTTCTTCAAAATTAAAAATTATTTTTTTTGCTTATTCATTTTTAATACACTTTTTACATATTTGTGCCTGAATTTTTGACCGAAATTCTGCCATTATCTTTTTTTTCATATTCAGCAGTAACACATTTTAAGTTTCTCTCAAAAATAACTGGTTTACGTTCGATTTCGTACCATTTACCAACATACTGGAAAATTTAAGAAACTAAATATAATCTAATAAGAAGATAAAAAAATTACTTGATCTAAACTAAAGTCTGGGAACGAAGGCGTAGCAGGACAGCTTGTTCCAAACCAAAAGCCGAATATGCTTGCTTGGCTAGAAGAAATTAATGCAAGTGAAATGATAGATAGAGTCGAAAAAATTCTCATTTTAATTTAAATGTCTAAAATTAGAAAGAAAAATTCTTTAAATATTGGTTATTATTTTCAAAGTTCACGTTTATGTTGCATGAGCTAAGGTGGAATGATTGTTCATAAATTACTAAAAAAAAAAAAGGTATTTGAATTTACGTTACCTAATTGAGTTGTTTATTAAAGTATAGGTAAATCCCATACAAATTCGAATTAAATTTTTGTTAACTCATCATCCCTAGATAAATAGCTAGTCCAAAGCAAGCATTATGCAATGCTCAATTCACTGTCAAACTTGAATGATATTATTTAAATTTTTTTCAAAGATTATGAAGCAACAATTATTTGAAATAATTTATTACAAAATTTTCACAATTTAAAAGTCCTATTAAGTGTATAGACTAATTTTTCTAAAAATAATATTTATTTTCAAAATAATTTTTTTATAGTCATCATTTATCTAAATTAAAGCTAGATTTTATTTTTCCGAAAAATAAATTTAATTAAATAAATTTTTAACATTCAATTATTACATTGTTGTTTTGTTGATTTTAGTTTATTTGAATCAATGCCTTTTTCATTTAGAAAATTTTCAAGCTCGTCTAGAACTGATGGGCTTAAACTTTTGGTTCTGGAAAAAATCAAAACTGTTTGGGATCTGTACAACCAGTTAGATCTGCAAGAGTATACTAAAGCATACTGGTTGTAATCTGTTCTCCAAATATGAAAGTCTCTTTGAAACAAAGTGCTTCCTGAGTCTTTAAAAAGATCCAATTTGAAAAAATTGGGCCTTGAAACATCATTTACTGTGGCTTCTCCGTTGATAGGCAAGCTTAAATCTGTATTTGGAATAAATCCGGAGTAATTAAGCGTTATTTCATTATTGCTTTTTGTTTGGAATTCAGACGTGACACAATCAAGTTCAAATTCCACACGAATGGGTGCAATATAAGCTATCTGATACCATTTTCCAATAAACTTGATATTTAAGAATTAAATTTTGAAGAATTAATAAAAGAAAAATTACTGAATTTAAATTAAAGTCTGTGATAACTGGACTATTGACACATGTTTTGAAAAATTCAAAATTTTCACAATTTTTAAAGCAAACAAAAATTGCTAAAATTATTAATGGAGCTTTCATTTTTTAAAAAAAGAATTTTTATTAATGTTTTCAATTTATATTCCAAAAATTTATTTAAATTAATCATTCAAGCTAATGATGAACACATTTAGGTAAATCAAGCGTAAAATTGATTATCTGGTTTTTGAAATATTTTAATTGAGTTTATTAAAATTCAAAATATTCAAAAATGCTGAGTTCATAAATGATGATTCTTGCATTAAATGAAAGAGCTCGTACTGCCCAAGTAAAAATCTTCATTTACATTTCAATGGTTGTCTGGTTAAATTAAGGATTGCTGTACGAATATTTCTTTTTCATAAATTAGACTTTGTTCAAAATGAAAATGAATAATTAAAAAAATTATCTAATGAAGAGCGTTAATGAAATGCAAGAACTCTGAAAACAATTTTTTTAAAAATTTAATATTTATTATTGAATTTAAAAAGCTAAATTTTATTTGAAAATTTATTCCTTTTAAAAAAAAAATTTTGACAAATTTTTGTTTTTTAATTACTAATTAAAATATTTAAAATAATTCATTCAAATACAAAGCTGAACTCTTAATTTATTAAACATCTGATTTTGATTCGACTAACTTAATAACAGCTTTTAGATAGCTTGGTTTTTGAATAGACGAATTCTTACAACAAGCGATCATTACAAGCTTTTGATAAAGTTTACCACGATAGACTTATTTATAAACTAATAAGAATTAATTTAACTGCATTTAAGATCTTTTAGAGTAAATTTAAATGGTTATCTAAGTGATCAATAGCCTATTATATTAAAAGTTTCACAAAAAGAAATAAACTGCCAAAACTCTCTTCTTTTTTTTGGATGTTGTATCTGATTTGTAGATTATTGTAGATGAAATATTTAGTTTTATTTTCCTGTGATATTGTAAAAAGTGTAAATATTGTATAAAGAATGAAGTTAAATGTTCACTCCAAAATGCTTTATATGGTGAAATACTAATATACCAAAAATAAGGTATCCTAAAAAAAGGATAAAAATGACTTTGAAAAATGAAAATTTCTGCTCGAAAGTCATATTTCACAAAAAAGAAAAAAATAAAGTAATATAGAAAGAGTTAAGTTATTAAGCATTAAGTTAGATTCAAAACTCATTAGGCAATCTTTAAAAATCCTTGTTTTCAATCTTGAATTATTATTTTCTTTGTTTAAATTCATTATCAGAAACTAATATTAAAAATACAAGTCTATCGGAACAAGAATAAGTCATTCTGTTCCATTGGTCTGGTAAAAGAATAGAGGGTTTCGAATCTAGATATAACAAATATTCGAATCCATTAAGCTATTGCTAGCTTAAAATTTTTCCAATTTTTTTTATTTTTATTTTATTCTGAAGGATCATCAGCTCGACACAGATAAACAAATAAAATTATTGGTATTGTAAAATTCAAAAACAAAAAGAAAAAAACTTCTTCCTTTATTGATAAATTAAAATTTACTAAAACAAAATATTTTTAAAAAAATACTGCAAGTTAGTGCAACATACTTTGTTTTATCTTTTTTACCTAAAATAAAAACTCAATTTTATTTTTTTTGATTAACCAAATCAATAATCTTATTGATGTTTTATTTTTGTCTTTTATTTACATCAGAAAAATTATTTTAGGTAAAAAAGGTGCAAAAAATATTTTTGCACTAACTTGCAGTATTTTTTTAAATATAATTTATTTTAGTAAATTTTAATTTATCAATAAAGGAAGAATTTTTTTTCTTTTTGTTTTTGAATTTAACAATACCAAAATTATTCGACATTTAAAATAATTTGTTTTAATCAAAAAAAAAAAGTGTAACTGAGCAAAAAATAAAGCAAACATAACAAAATTTTTATTTTTAAATAAATGATCCAAAGTTCTACTGAATTTTTTTATAATTCTCACGTAAATTTCGAGTAAAATGGTGTTTAATGTTTAAAAAAAATCTGAATAAATCATCAAGTATTTATTAATATTTAAAATTTATTTAAATCAAATTTTGATATTTTATTTTCTTTAACTAAAATAAACTTATGCCAAAACTTATGCGAATAATTACATTCAGTAGAATATTTTAAACTGAATTTATCGGTTTGCCAAAATAGGCAGCTAAATGAGCCTCTTTAAGCGATTCAGACCATGTTGGATGAGCGTGACAAACTCTGGCTAAGTCTTCACATGAAGCGCCGTACTCCATAGCCAATGCTGCTTCGTTAACTAGTTCACCAGCAACACTATTAATCAAATGAACACCTAAAATTCTATCAGTGACTGCATCGCTTAGAACTTTTACAAATCCGTCTGTTTCACCGATCGTTTTAGCTCTTGAATTGGCCGCCATCGGGAACTTTCCGATTCTATATTTTACTCCTTCTTGTTTCAATTGTTCTTCTGATTTTCCAATCCAGGCTACCTCGGGATGAGTATAAATCACTGATGGAACACAATTGTAATCAATGTGTGGAGTACCACCGCTAACAATTGATTCAACACAAACTATGCCTTCGTCCTCTGCTTTATGAGCCAACATAGGACCCTGAATACAATCGCCTATGGCGTAAATGTTGGGTATGTTTGTTTGGAATTTGTTATTAGTTGCTATTCGGCCACGTTGGTCCATTTTTACTCCTAGATTTTCTAGTCCTAAATTCTGAGTAAATGGTCTACGTCCGATACAAACTAATAACGTGTCACAGTCAATCTAATTTTTGAAATTTTTAACTTGCTTATTTTTTTTAGTCTAAAAAATACTGTTTCTTTTGAAGATGGATTTTTAACTGATTCAATATTGACTTTAATTTGATTGCCGGATTTTTCAGCACCGACAACTTTTGTTTCAAGTTTGAATTTTATTCCTTGTTTGGTTAAAATACGCTGAAATTGTTTGGCAACCTCTGCGTCAATTCCTTAAAAAAAAGGTTGAAAACTATTGTTTAAAAAAAACAAACAAAAAAAAAATTTGAAATTTACCTTGTCCACCAATGCTTGGTAAAAATTCAACACATGTCACTTGAGAACCTAGACGACTCCAGACAGATCCCAATTCCAAACCGATAACTCCACCACCGATTAACACCATTGACTTGGGCACTTGTTTTAAAGAAAGAGCTCCGGTTGAACTAACTACTGTTTCTTCGTCAATCTTTTAGTTTTAGATTAATATAGCTAAATATAGAAAATTAATAAAAATTATTACTTCTATTCCTGGAAACGGAGTTACTTCTGAGCCTGTGGCAATTAAAATATTTTTTGTTTTAATTACTTCTTTGGTATTGTCTTTTTTAGTCACTGTGACTTCATTAGGTGAAGTAATAGAACCAAATCCACTGTATCTACTAACTTTGTTGGACTTGAACAAAAAGGCTACACCGTCAGTTAAGCCTTTGACAGCGTTTTCTTTTTGTTTCATCAAAGTTTCAAGATTTAGTCTTACATTATCGACTTTTGAATAAATTAATTTAAAATGAAATTTATTTTTTTTTCAAATTTTTACATTCAACGCCTCTTTTTTTCAAGTCTCCATGACTTGCTTGGTGAAATAAATGCGAATTGTGCAACAGAGCTTTTGAGGGTATACAACCAACGTTCAAGCAAGTTCCTCCCAAAGTGTCATTTTTTTCCACACAGGCTGTCTATTTTTAGCAATAGAAAATAATTAAAATCCAAACCTATTGATATTAAAAAAGCTAACTTTTAAGCCAAGCTGAGCTGCTTTAATAGCGGCAACATATCCGCCTGGACCCGAGCCTATTACGGTCAAATCGAATTCTTCACTACTAGACGAATAGTTTTTTGATTGAAACAGTGAAATAAATACAGAGCCTTGTTTAGAATGGCTGACAATGGCTGAGTTTAACTAAAATTGGATTTTAGAATAGACAAATAAAATGGTTGATTATTTTTCCTAATTACTTTAGAAATATTTCCTCCGATTTTAAGCATTTTGCTGAGTTTTAGGTGCCTTAGTTTTAGAATAAATAACTATGAAAAAATAAATAAATTCTATAATGCTAAACTTAGACAGTGTATTATATAAGCATTAATATGAGAAAACAGCGACGCATCACATAGCTTTAAGTTGGGTTCAAATTAAATGCACATTTAAGCTTTCAAAATCTTAGTTTCAACTAATTTATGGATCAATTTGAATGATTAAATTTAAACTTTTTGTTTATTTAAGAAAAAAAACTTTATTAAAAAATTTTTAAAAAAAAATTGTTTTTACAAAAAAATAAACTTTTATGTCCGAAAAATTGTTCATAAAATATCTTAATTTTGACATGTTTAGCTACTAGACTCGAAAATATTTTTGATTAAAAATTGCGATTATTTTACACGTGCGTAGCAATATACATGCATTTTAATACTTGATTTTCAATTC
Organism: Brachionus sp. 'Tiscar'; assembly: GCA_006352455.1. Lineage (NCBI taxonomy): Eukaryota > Metazoa > Rotifera > Eurotatoria > Ploima > Brachionidae > Brachionus > Brachionus sp. 'Tiscar'. Next base: position 21,565 of record VANL01000097.1, on the reverse strand, counting down.
ATTTTAAATCTCATTGTTGATTTTTTTTAAAAATTAGAATTTTATAATTGGACATAATAAGAGAATGGGCGCATATTTATCCGAACCGAACATAAATAAAGAATCATCGGACGGCGACAATGAGCGCATGTCTTTTGGCGCTTCCTCGATGCAAGGATGGAGAACAAATCAAGAGGTTTTTGTGTCTTATATTTAATTCTGAATTTAATTTTTAATATAAAAAAAAAGGACGCTCACAATTCGATATTAGACTTTGATGAGAAGACATCATTTTTTGCCGTATATGACGGTCATGGTGGACCAGAAGTGGCGCTCTATTGTGCCAAGTACTTACCCGAATTTTTAAAAAAACTCGAAGACTACACAAAGGGTAATTTGGAAGAAGCATTGAAAAATCTTTTTCTCAAATTTGACGAGTCGTTGCTAACGCCCGAAGCGTTAAACGAGCTTAAGGAGCTCAGGGATATGACAAGCCAAAAAAGTTCTGTCAAAGACGAAAACGAAGAGAACGGACATGCATCAGGCCATTCGGAGAATGACGAAGAGCCCGAATATGAAAATGAGGCTGCTCAGCTTTGCGACGAAGCTACCATGCCGCTAGAAGAAGTTCTCAAACGATATACGAGAACAGAAAATAAAATGAAGCGAACTTTGAAAAAAAAGGGAATAATTCGAGCCTCCTCGTCCGTAGAAGAAAAGCCGGCCAGTTTTCAAGAGCAGGAAGAAAGAGACATTGATGAAATAAAAAAAAATTCCAAACTTGATCAGGAAAATGGTTCTCATGAACACGAGTATGACGAGGCGTCTAATTTGGGAGAAATTAGCGATTCACAAAAATCAGGTGTAATTTGCGAGTCGAGTTCTCTTCAAGTTGCCGAAAACTCATTGTCAAAATCAACTTTGTTATCTGCTGAGAGTAAAAAGCTAAACAAAGAAGAAATAAAGCTTTCGCCAATACGCAAAAAATCAAATTCTTTAGTAATCGATGATGTCTCGTCTATTGCATCCGATAACACTGTTTTAAATGGTTCAAATGGCCAGCCAGGCTCGTCAAACGAAGACAATAAGGAAAACGACTTTGAAAAAAGCTCTAATAATCAATCAGAAGTTATAGATGATTTAAAAAAAAATGAAAATGAGACTGTTAGTGCAAAAAAGCCTAAACAAGGCAAAAGATCATCTAGTACTAATCTAATAGCTAAATTAATAGCAGGAGTAGTTAATAGTAAACTAAAGAATAGTTTGAAAAATTCGAAAAATAGCAAAAATAAAGAAAATGTCGAAGAGGATGAAAATGAAGTGGAAAACGAAGAAGAAGAAGAAGAAGACGGTGATTATGATGAGGAAAAGGATGATGATGATGTTGACGATGACGAGGATGATGAGGATGAAGAAGAAGAAGAAAGTGGTGAAGATGAAGAGGACGACGAGGAGGAAGATGAAGACGACGACTATGATGAAGATGATGAGGATGAAGAGGAAGAAATAGATATTGATGCGGCTCAGAGTTTTAGCTTGGACTCGCGGCCGGGTTACGACAGTGGTTGTACCGCAGTAGTAGCTTTGCTAAAGGATACAAAGTTATATGTCGCCAATGCCGGTGATTCGCGATGCGTTGTGTGTCGCGATGGCAAAGCCATTGAAATGTCGTTTGATCACAAGCCTGAAGATGACATTGAACGTCAAAGGATTGAAAAAGCAGGCGGCACTGTTACCAAAGATGGCAGAGTAAATGCCGGCTTGAATCTTTCGCGAGCCATCGGCGATCATACTTACAAGACCAACAAGAGCCTCACTCTCAGCGAACAAATGATCACTCCTTTGCCAGATTTGAAAATTTTGGACATCGATCCGGCCAAAGACAAGTTCATGGTACTTGCCTGTGACGGCATTTGGAATTTTATGTCCAGTCAAGAAGTTTGTGACTACATACAAGAAAGACTAAACGCCAATTATGCTAAGTTGTCGCTTATTTGCGAAGAAATGTTCATGCATTGTTTGGCGCCCGATGCTGAAGGTGATGGAACAGGATGTGATAACATGACTTGCATTATTGTCACGTTTAATCCGTTTAGGAAAATATTGGTCAAAATAGCGAACGGAGATGCTGAGAAAAATAATTTAAAGCGAACACATGAAGAAGAAAGTGAAAAGACCAAGCATGAAAGTAATGAAGCTGAAACTAAAAAGCTCAAACAAGAGTCAGAGTAAAATAATATTTTTATAAGATTACACTTTAAAATGTCTATTTTTTTATGACCGCATTTTTTTTTTAAATAGGAAAACAAAAAAACGACAATTTATTATGAAAAAAATAAATAATAAAATTTAAAAATTTATTCACACACTTTAAAAATCAAGATTTGTTAGTATTTTTTTATTTCTTTTGGGAAAAAAAAAATGTAAATTATTTCTCCAATTTGTTCTCATATCATTTGATTCTTGTCTTCTGAGCTATTCCATTTTTTCTGGATGATGTAAAGAATCCCTTTTTTCTTTTATTATTTGAAATATAATCGAACTATTTCTTTAAAGTAAAAACTAGTTTTATTTCATTCATTTATTTGTATTTTTTTTTCTTTGTTGTTCAGTTTATTTTAGAATATAAACAACATATTGTTTGCTTTTTTTTTTTGTCTTTAATTAAAATAAATTTTTTAAAAAATTTTGTCCTTATATGCCAACAATCAAAAAATCAAAATTGATATTATTTGTGAAAATTTTGTTGCTTAGCTCTTAAGCTTCAGAATATTAGACAAAATTTAGCCATTAAATAAATGAGCATATTTTCTGTGTTGTTCATTTTTTCTTCAATAACAAATTGCTATAAAATCGAGTTAGATTCAATTGATCCAGATGTTTTTGAAGAATTAGCTCCACAAGGAATCAAATATTCAGATATTAAAAAACTTGAAAAATTTTCTAATTTGACTTTTCAGCATCAAATTGATCAAATCATAGACAAAATAAACTTAACTTTCGCTTATCTTGAAATGAGTTCATACTATATCAGTCAGCATAAATTTAAGGAAATCGACTGGCGGTTTAATTCTCCCAAAAATATGCTTAAATACTCTCTTGCAATGATTTTTGATATTGATCATTATGATTTAGCTACTTTTATGTTTTCGTTTCCAAGGCCTCCGATTAAAAATCCTTATCCAGAAGTAGTAGATAATTGTGAATCTTCTGCTTTTAAATGTTTAGAGTATATTGGAGAAGTAACTTTGTAAAAATATAAAAAAAAAATATTTTTTTTAAATTGGTATTAAATTTTTTCAAGAATAAATAGAGGAATGAACCCAGAATTGGATGACTCATTGGAGAAAATAGCAAAAAATTTGCTAAATCCTTTCGAAGATAATTGGCAGTTGTTTAATTTTCGAGCAACAGCATCATACTATTTATGTTGGTTTACTCTGAGACGAAATCCATTGTTTAAAAAGTTCCATCAAGATTATTGCTCAGTAACGGATTCTAAATTATCATCTGACTTTAAATGTGCCCAAATAAGCTTTTGTCCAGATCCATGCTGTGGTAAATTGTACCCTGGGATTAAAAAAGAACCTACATTTTCATGGGAAAAATATTTTACAGAGTGCAAGAATTTTGAACATAACCCTTGTTATAAGATAGGAAATGGACAATGTGAACTTAGTCAAATTGAAAACAATAATTTTGAAGACCTAAAACTTAATAAGTTAAATGTTAGCTGTGATTGCCCTTTGGGGTATATCTATTCAAATGAGAATAAAATGTGCATTGATATAGATGAATGTACAACCTCAAGTCACAATTGTAAAACGAGCCAAAATGAGTCTTGTTTAAATTTACCTGGTAGCTTTAAATGCGTTTGCATCAAAGGCTATATACTTGATAAATATAATTTAACAAGTAAAAGTCAAAATTCTAGGTGCATTAGTGAATCAATTATTTTTGATTTAAACTAAATATAAAACTAAATGAAAGCTTGTTTTTTTTTCACTTTTGAAAATACCTAATTGATTGAATTGAACAAAAATAAATAAATAAAAACCTAAAAACTTAGACAATTTGATATTACTTGTTTAGTTAGATTGATTTGAATTATTGGCCGATGATAATCTGAATTTAAATTTTGCGTCTAGGCTTTTTCACTGAACGGCTATTAGAAACTAATAAAAGCTCTTATTTTAGCCTAATATTATCAATCAGTGCAAAACGCCTACGCAATATCAAAATTCACAAGATAAACGTCTCTCTAAATAATCAAAATTTTGAATAAAAAAATTAAAATAAAAGAAAAATTTTTAAAATATGGTTTATTTATATACTTTGGAAGCCCTTTAGCTGCAGGAATTAGGTTTTTCTTTTAAAATTGATTCACGAAACAAGATTACAATTTGAATTAGTATCATATGAGTATATTAAATTCAGATTGCTTCATTAGAAAAGCTGAATAGAATTGCTTGAAATCCAGATTTTGTGTGCTCTCTTGAACGAGTCTTTTAAATGAGATGACTAAATCGCAGGAGCTAAAAACATCTAATTTCGAGTGAATGAAAACTTTGCAAGAGAAAAATCATGTTATTTATTCTATTTTCTCTTACGGTTTTTTTTAAATTTAATTTAACTCCATATTTTCTTTTCTAAATAGCTTACCTGAAGCATATTTTAATTTCAATTTTATTATTTGCTAGTTCTAACTTGAAATTGTTGTTTTTGTGCTCATTGTTGTTATTCACCAATACTCTTTTAAACGATGTGATTTTTTCGCTTGTAATTTATTTGAAATATTTGAAATAAAAAAAAAATTGATATTTAATCCTAAAGTTCAGCGCATTCAAACAACAAAATAAACAATTTCAAAAAACAAGAAAAATAATACCTAAAATTTTGAAGCTATCATTTTTTATAAAGTCCTAATTTCAAGTGTTTGAAAAGTGTTTATTTATTCAAAGCCCCCTCTTCATTCTAGTCAAATTGCCAGTTACTTGTATCAACTTGTATCCGAGTAAATGATAATCTCGATTTGGACCCAAGAAAATATCCAATTTCTAAATGCTAAGCGCCCAATAAAAAAGCCTAATCTCGAGACTTAGGTAAATTAAAAATCGAGAATTTTAAATCGGCTTATATGAGGATTAAATTATGCTCTAAGTATCCAAATGATGAGACTGCACTTGTCTTTTCACTCTTTCCTATGTCCTAAAAAAGAAATTAGGGCTAATTTAACTCTGAAAATTTTAAATCTTACATTTTTAAATAAATTTAACTAAAATATTTTTTATTAAAATGACAAAAAAATATTTCAAATACTCAACTTTGGTTTAAAATGATAAACTTTGCTTAAATGTATCAAATAAACTAAAAATTCTTTTTTTATCTTTATTTAGTTCAAAAAGATAAAATTAAATATCTAATAAAATGAAAATTTTAAAAGGTCTTAAACAGAATTTTTTTATTTAAAAAAAAAACTATAATTAAATAGTAGAGCTAGCATTTTAATTTGTTAGGTAATTTATCAAATCAAATAAATAAGAATAATAAATTGAAAGTAATTTCGAAAGAGAAAATAGAGAACATTAAATTAAAAAGCTTAAAATTTGGAATGATGAGCAAGCTATTAGTTTTTTAGATCTTAAATACTCGGCTCAGTTAAACAAGACAATTTCCAGTAGACTAGATTATTTGTTTTTCAAAGCTAATAAACTCAGAAGACCTCTAGTTAAATCAGTATTGAAACAATACAATTTCTAGAGAAAGAAACCAAGTCCTATTAAGTCTAACCTAAAAAATTTTTGGATTTTAATTTGAATTATTGTCAAAAGTCAAAAACAATTTGAAAATAATTGAAATTAGGAGAATTTTTTGCTAATGATAAAAATTGTTTTTGTTTTAATTTGACCAACCTTAAATTAAGGTCAGCTCGTACAGACGCTAACTGGGCTAGAACAGTTTTTTTTTGAAATTCATCAACCAAAAAAAAAGAATTAGTTAGGAATCTTTTAATCTGAGACGACTTTTCTAAAGTCCTATGAGTTTAGTTGAATTTACTATCAAAAAATAAAGCGAATTTGAAGATGACCGATAAAAAATTCTCTTGAATACAATAAATTTTTCAGATAGATTTACTTTAGCTTTGAACTAAATATCTGGCTTCCATGATACACAGAGTTTTAAAAATATTTGCTTTTCATAAAAATTGATCATCGTAGACTTTTAGGGATTTATTTACCTCAATAAAATTTTAATAAACAAGTTTAGATCAAATTTTATTCCATTTTGAATAAATATTCACTTGAAAAAAATTTTTTTAAAAATTCATTTAGTTTGAAGAATAATAATAAAAGAAAAGTTAAATTTATTATTATTGAAACTAACTCGAACAAAAATTTGATAGCGGTGGGATTCGAACCCACGCCTGTTACGACTGGTGCCTAAAACCAGCGCCTTAGACCACTCGGCCACGCTACCCTCTTATTTTAAATCATATTTTTTTGAGAAAAAAAGTATTAGATATTAAAAAAATTTGAATTTGAAAAGATTTTTTAATAGATTTACTACTTTACTAGTAAAGCAAATAGAGAATGAATAGTTTTTAATTTTTGATTTGGTATTTGCAGGACATATTTTTTAAAATATCTATAATTTTATAAAAAATTTTTAAGAAATAATAGGGCAACTAAAACTTGTGCTCCATCAAGGGATGTCATTCTTTTTCCATAACCAAATTATTATTTTAAATTTTATTTGTATTTTAAAAAATTTCAAATTACAAAGTACATTTTTTGATATTTATAATCATATTTGGATCAAATCCTTCTCTATTAACAATTTATTTGAATATTAAATATCAAGTTTAAATCCTTGTATTAATTTTGACTTATAGAAAGAATATTTTTTTCTAAATCTAAAAAAAATATAAAAATTTTCAACACAAGATTATAAAATTTTAATCTAATAATAAACAAACATTCGTCCCAGTCTAAAATTTTAGGTTAAAACATAAATACTGATAAAACAAGTTTTTTAAGTGTTTATGATATTATACTTAAGCAATGAATTTGTAAATACTATTGAAAAAAAAAGTTTTCCAAATAAATCAATAAATCTATCTATTCAAAAAATTGTAGAAAAATTTCTAAAATTAATCTTTTTTTTGCATAACAAAAAAAAATATAAATATTATTAAATATATATATTATTAGCTTATATTTTTAGCTAAAATGTTAGCATTGATATGCTCTTGAAAAAAATTTTAGACTTTTTTTTTGTCTTTAGCATGCTCCTATTAAAATATATGATGATGCTTAAATGAGAATAAATGCAAGAAAATATATAAATAAGTGATTTTTAATAATAAACTAATTTGATAAAAAAAAAACAACAAATAATGGACAACGCTAACGGTGAGTTTTTTGTCGAAAGTATTGTTGAAAAAAGAATCCGCTTTGGCAAAGTCGAATATTTACTCAAGTGGAAAGGATTTTCAGAGTAATTAAGGCCTAGTAAAAATTAGCATATAATTTTGATGCTTTAATTTTAGTGCTGATAATACGTGGGAGCCAGTCGAAAATTTAGACTGTCCAGAGTTAATAGAAGAATTCGAATCAAAGCTTTTGGAAGCTAATAGTCCCAAGCGAAAACTTGAACAAGAAGTTATTCCGAAAAAAAAAAAAATAGCCAACATTGAGGTAGAAAAGGAAATACAACCAAGAGGATTTGATAGAGGTTTGATACCAGACAAAATTTTAGGCGCCACTGATTCCAAAGGAGAGCTTATGTTCTTAATGAAATGGAAGAATTCCCAAGAAGCTGATCTCGTGCCGGCACGTATTGCTAATCTCAAATGCCCTCAGGTAGTAATCAGATTTTACGAAGAACGACTGATGTGGCACAACTCTAATGATGACGAAGCAGTCGATCTTCAAGCTGTTAACATAGTTCATGATGATCAAGAAAATGACCAATCTGAGTCAGAAACTATTCAAGAAAAGAACCGCTCGAACGAAACATCTGATCCCGTTCAAACAGACAATCTACAAAACGATCCAGCTAATACAGTTGAAATGACTTCGTCTGATGACCATGATCAAGCTAGATCAACAAACCCATAAATTAACATATTTTATTTTCAAAATAAATTAACTGGATCGTTTAATTCTTTAATAATTGATTTTCGCCTTCAACATTTCGTTTAAAGGAACATTAGAGGAATTTTTGTTTATATTTGTAATTGTATTTTTATTTAATAATAAAAAAATGTCTTTTCTTTTACATGAAAAGACATAAATTTAAAATTACTTTATTTGTTATTGTTATCGAAATAAAAATATAATGATGTTATGTTTATTATTGATTTTTTCCTATTCTTTAATCAGTTTGAAGTATCATTTAGCATTTGCCAACTTCAAAGTAAATTAAAAATGTTTATCAACACTAGAAAGAATATTTACTGAGAAATGAATACTTCAATATATCACTTTTATGGAATGTCTCTTTAAAATTTTTGGTACCCTTATATTATATTTTTTGACTTTTTTAATAATTTATAAAAAGAAAAAGATTTTTATTTTAGAAAAAAAATATTTTTTGAACCATATCTTCTTTAGTAATATTTATAGATTTTAATAGTACATTCTACATAGGTTGAAAACGGACATTCTTTTCTAACAGTTATCCATTTATCTAATAGCGAATTTGATGAACTCGTAAAACGTGTTTTCAATTTTTTTTTATATAAACTAATTCTAAAAATTTTCAATTTTGTTTCAAAGTAAAAATTTCCATCAACATTTGTTAGTTTAAATTTCGATTCTAATAATAAAATTATACAATTTATGGATAATGAAAGTCTGAAGATTCTAAGTGAAGTGGAAACTTGGTTCATGGATGGAACGTTAAAATTTGCAATAAATTTAGCAATATTCAATTGCTGAGAGAATAGCAGGTTTTATAAGATTCTGATATCAAGAAAAAAGCAAAAAGGTTTTAAGCTTTTGGAATCAAAAAAATTAATTAATTAGTTTAATTAGTAAAATTAAACCTTTTCTATTCCATTCACTAATTTTTACATTTCAATTAAGTCCCCTCTCACTCTTCTTTCACTCAGCTTTGTCAATCCTAATTTTGTCAGCCTCATTTCATACGGCATGTTTCTTACAGACAAAGGTATTTTTGTTGCCCTCTCTTGCACCTTTTCCAACGCATTCACATCCCTTTTCATACTTGGATTCCAGACCTGCACTGCGTAATCTAGGTGGGGTCTAACCATTGATATATACAATCTTACCCACAGTCTTTCCTCTCTACTTGTAAACGTTTGCTTTAGCATTCCAAGTACTCTACTCGCTTTCGCACAAGAACTTTTCACTTGGCTGGTCCACTTTAAATCCAATGAAACCATCACTCCAAGATCGCTTTCACACTCTGTGGTCGCTAGTATAACATTCCTGTTGCTTTTTTGTGTATTTTTATGCCGTTCATTTAGTCTGCCGAAATGCATTACTTTACATTTGTTTGCACACAGTCCCATACGCCAAACCTCTATCCATTGACATACTGCATCCAGATCTTTCTGCAGCATCGCTCTCTCATTAATATTGTTAACTATGCCGAGTATTTTTGAGTCATCTGCATACAATTCCATTTTATTTGAAACGCAGTCAGGTAGATCATTTGTGTACAGAACAAATAGCAAAGGTCCAAGAACAGACCCTTGCGGAACTCCACTCAGTACCTCTGACCATCTAGAAACTCCATCCCCAAGTACAACTCGCTGAGTTCTCATACTCAAAAAATCTTCGAGCCACCTTACTATTTTCTCACCTAGCCCATAACCACGTAGTTTATGAAGAAGTCGTTTATGCGGTACCGTATCAAAAGCCTTTGAGAAGTCTAATAGTATTTCATCAACACTGTTGCCTTTGGCCAACTCAGTCGTGATCATATCAAGCGTTTCAAGGAGGTTCGTTACACATCCTTTCTTTGGAACAAATCCATGTTGACTTCCAATTATTAGATTATTCTCTTGAAGGTAAAACATTAGTCGGTCCCTGACAATACCTTCCAGAACTTTACAAGTAACTGACGTAAGTGATACTGGTCGATAATTAACTGGCTCTAATTTTCTTTCTTTTTTGTAGATCGGCGACACATTTGCTTTTTTCCACTCTTTTGGGATTTTTCCTGTCTCTAATGATTTTGCGTAAATTATCTTCAATGGCACTAACATCGTTTTTGCACAGTTTTTTCAGTATCAATGGATGTACTTGGTCTGTGCCCATTTGACGATTTGTTGTCATTTAGCTTTTCTAGTCTTCGTTCAATCATATCCTCGTTTAGCTCCTGCATGACATTCTCAATATCGAAAGTAGAGGAAGTACGTAAAGGAAAAAAAAGGCATATTATCATTGATTTCTTTATTAAAGACTGAATGAAACTGATCATTTAATAGCTCAGCCATCAATTTTTTGTCACTCGAGTGACAAAATTCCACTTAAGGTATTTATTGTTTTCAACATAAAATTTTTGAAAAGGATGCCCAAAAATTTGAATGATAATAAATTGTGATCAGAAAATTAAAATTATAAAAAATAATTAACTATGTTTAGTCTTTTTATTAGCATATTTTTTTTTTTTGCATTAATTCTAAATTTAAGAAACTAATAAAAGACGACTTTAATTTAATATCGAAAGATTAAAAAAAAAGGTTGGAATATTTTATTAAATGTAAAATAATTGCATTGTTATCAAAATATTAATTTCTTGGTTTTCAAAATTTAAATTTTTAAGTTTCAATTCAAATTATTCAATTATTTGAATTTTGTGGCTTTATTTGAATTTTTTTAATCTAAAATTTTATTTAAAAAAAGAATAATTTTTAAGTGTTAATCAGTCTTATTTATAACAAAAGCTATTATAAATTAATTTTTTTTTTAATTTTTTTAAATAAAGATAAATTAAAATTTTAATAAAATTTAAATAAGAAACAAATTTATTTGATTTAAAATTTGATGAAATAATTCAAATAATAATAACTTATAAGACTGTTATTTTTTCTTCATTAGATTCGTAAAAATCAGCACCATAATTTACGCTATTAAATTTGCAAACATTTGAATTTAAATTGGAATTAATGTAATTTTTTTCATTTAAACACGGCCAAACTTGATTGTCTTGATTAAAATTTAACTCAGCTGTAGGATTTAGAACCAAATTTATCATTTCAACATTGCTTCCAGACGAGTCAAAATGTTTTGAATCTTTGCTATAAATATTTCTTTCCTGAGAGAGAGAGCTTTCAAATTTGACACTCTTTGAACCTGTTGGCTTAGACCAAAAATTATTTTCCTTAAATATGTAAAATTTTAAAAGTTTATTAACGAATTTGTTAAGTTAAAGCAAACTTTAAAATCGCTAGTCGGTGATTCAATATTCTTGTCTGTTTTATATTCGAATTGTTCTTCTTCTTCATCGTCTTCTTCGTCATCATCTTCATCAAAATTTTCATCTCGATTTATTTTTAGCATTGTTTCCATTATTAAATCATTAATATTGCTCATTTGAGTATTATGCTTTTTTTCATCAATTCTTTTTAATTTTTTTGACTCTTTTAATTTTTTGCGAACTTCTTCATTTAATAAAAAATAAAAAATGAAAAGAAAAGATGCCTTAAAATAAAAAACTAAGCTTTATTTTCATTTATCAAAGTTAATATTTACTTGAAGACAATTAAAAAATGCATATAAATATTTTAAAGTTGGTTCAGCCAGAATAAAAGACAAAAGGCCAAAGCTCCAGCAAAGACCCATTAGCACTATCTGGGTCCAAACTGCTTTGGTATGATTAGCTATAATTTTGTTCGATTTCTCAGTTTTTGTATAGGAAATTTCTTTGTGTTCTTTGGCAGAAAATATCATGACCAATATTGAAATGAACATTATGCTTAATACAGGACTAACATTTATCCATATGTTATTCAAATTAAACCAGCAAAATTTTTCATGAAAATAATCTTCTGAATAGACTAGTAGGATAATGGCTACTATAATAGCTGGGATCAGCCAGCCTAAGAGATAAAACTTCCATTGGGAGCCTGAATCATTTATTGGCGAAGTTTGATGTGCTGCATATGCAATGGTTATATACAAGTTAAACGCTTCGTTCATAATCCAGGCAAAAATTGCAATAAACACATAGTGATTTAACAAAGCAAATGATTGACAAAATCTGTAATCAAAGTTAAATTTTGACATACTCGCGATTATTAATACTTGTGATAAACAAATCGATATGCATAAATTTGTATGAACTGAAGCTGTGGATGATTTGGTCCTTTAATAAAATTTTAAATTTTTATTTACAGCATTTTATATTTAATAACAGATTTTGTTTAACAGACAAAATTAAAAGATATTGCAACCTCTAAACAAAATTAAAAATTTTACTGACAACTGCAGCCATGTAAGGGTTGTTCATGTACACAGTGCGTACATATGTGTTTGTAAAAATGAATGCATTGTGGGGAGAACATGAATGTAAAATCATATTAAGAAGAAAAAAAAAATTATGGCTCATTTTAATCATAAAAAATTCTCTACAAAATAGTATGGTGTCATATGAGGACAACCTAGGCTCTGGGTAGAAATCAATTAATAAGCCAGATTAGATAAAATAAGAGAAGAAATTTCAACAAAAATATGAATATTTAAAAAAATCAAAAAAAAATCTGTGAATCTTCTAAATTTCACTATTATATCATTATCGGTTCATCATTTTTTTTCTAAATGAATTCAACTATTTAGACAACCATTTTTGGCCACATTAAAATTAACTAAAATAAAATAAATTAAAAAAAAAATAATGTAACTTAGAAATAGTGTAACAACCTTTGTTGGACTTTTTTACCAAAAATAATTTTTCTTATGTAAATAAAAGACAAAAAATAAAACATCAATAAGATTTAAATTGATAATTGATTTTATTTACTTAAAAGAAAAATAAAATAAAATTTTAATTTAGGTAAAATAGATGCAACAAAGTGTGTTGCACTAAATTGCGTTATTTATTTAAATGTATTTTATTTTAGTAAATTTTTATCTATCAAAATAAGAAGAATTAAATTAAATTAAATTGTGTTAAATTTGTTTTTGAATTTCACAATACTAGACATTTTTTTTTCAAAATATTGGCCGCAGAGTGTTAGTTATGATATGTAAATATGGTAAATAGAAATAAAAAAATTTTCATGTTCTATTTGTATATAATTTTAATAAGAGTATGATTTAAAAAATTTACTTGAAGTATTTGAGTCCAAGTAGAGTGCCAAAACTAATACTAAAAACTAAAGCACATCCTATGTACGAAATAATCGATAATGGAATAATTTCAACTATCAACGGGGCCCACTTATTTAAAAAACTTTTAGTTTTATAAGAAATAATTTAAAATCTAAAATACCTTAGGATCATATAAATCATTAGTTATTGAATATGAGCCCAAACTAGAGCACTCACAAATAGCTTCTTTTGAATCTGAAAAATTAAGTCTACATTCATTTCTTGACCATTTAAATTTTTTTTCACTTTTAAATTAAATTTAAACAAAATGCTTTAAAAGTTTCTATTTTAAGCATACTTTTTGTTAAGCTGTTTCAAATACACACATCTTGTATCAGATGTATTAAAATTCTTAAAAATAATTAAAAATTTTGTTTTAAATTATTTTTTTTAATTTTACATTTATATAAGCAAAATGAACTTGAAAAGCTTTATCAAATATTGAATCCAAATTGGAGTTGTCTACTTTAACTTTTCCGTTAGCACCAATCAATTCAGTCGAAATGATAATTGAATTTAGATTATTGTCTTTGGGTCGACTTTAAGAAAAAAATAAAGCAAATGAAAATTTTTTAGAAAATCTTACAATGAAATATTATGATTTGGAACAAGATTTTCCATACCTGAATAATAAACATTGACTAATGCATATGAATCTTGAAAAAAAAGACTAGAATTTTTTTTTAAACAAAAAATAAATAGTTTACCAATGTAGTTTGTATTTTTTTGTAGCATTAGTTTTTTTTTTAGATTTACATTTTCAAAATTTAAAAATCCAATCACATCATTTAAGCTTTGAGTTTGAACTGGTTTGTAAAAAATATTACGACTTTTGGTCGTTGTTTGGAAAATATTTTTAAACAAGTTAACATTATCTGATGCTTTAATATTAATCTTTGATTTAGGTCGATTTTCTAAATTTTCTTGTGTTTTTGTTAAATTAGATTGAGTATATTCGAATTTTGGTCTTAATTTGGTATCTGGGAATTTAAAATTAAGTGGCATTTGAGCTTCATGAAACAAGAGTTGTTGCTGAAATACTTAAAGAATTTAAAAATATTTAATTCTCAATCTAATTTAAATGAAAAATTACTTATGTTCGAAAATTTGATCTCAATGAAAAAATAAGAAGGCATTGATGCTTTTGAATATTGCATTAAATTTTCTAAAATTTTATCTTTAGTTTCCAGTCCAACAATTAAATTTAACCGTTGAAAGTCATACAGACTGAGTGAAAGCTTATTTACCAGCTCAAAGAGTCTGACAGACTCGGATCCAACTGGATCACTCGCTAGCCATATTTGAGAGTCTTTGGAAATTTGCAACATGTTATCAACAAGTCCGAGAACAAACTAAATTACTCAGTTAAAAAAAATTTTTTCTATTTTATAAGTATTTAATAATACTTCACAAAAATATATTGTCTCATTTAAAGATGGATAGCCTTGCACAAATTTTAGATCCAGATTTCTTTTAATTACTTGATGCTAAATAATAGCATTGAAAATAAACTTTAATTATTTTAAAATTTGAATATACTTGAGCATCTAGAAGATAAAACAATGTGTCAATTATTGAATTTATATCAAATATAGATCTCATTTGATTTGAATCTAATTTTATATTTTTAATAAAAAATTGGTATAATGTTTCCAGATATGCAAAAATCAAGCTTTCATCAAAATTATCTCTTTTGTAAAAATTTTCAACATCTACTTTCAATTTTAAAAAATTTTCTTGAACACAATTTTCAATACTGGCCTTGTCCCAGCTAGCAATAGCTTGTTTGTGACTAAAATCTGAATTGTACTCATTTTTGTCGTAATGCTGACAAAACCTTGTTGCAAAATTTGACTTTGGATTGTTAGGATTGCATTTTACATTGACACTCTGGTTTTCTTTTGTCATCGGCCATAGAATATTTTTGTCTATTTGTTCTCGGCAAATAGGTCCAATTTTTTTGTTGCAATATTGATTGCAACTTGATAGCTGATATGTTTCATTAAAACATGATAAGTCATTCCATAACAAATTTGAAGACCATCTTAGATTTATATTACCTCTAGTTCCTTGCCGAAAATCAGACCACTGAGAAGCTGTTCCACAATAGATGAGCTTACAGTCATGATAAATTTCTCTTATTAAACTAGGTGTAATAACTGTATTCCAAATATTGAAATTAAATATTCGGCCAACAAATGCAAGTTTTTCTTCAAAAAAAAGATTGTTGTCTCTATTTGATTTTAAGTTGATCTTATGGAGAAAATTTCTATTTTCACTTTGATACTTTTCTGAATGACTTTGGCCCAATATGAAAACGCCCGCAGTTTTAATTTCTTTTTTTAAAGCAATATTATAGCATTTTGACTTTAATTCGCCATTGAAAAAAATCTCCATAAGACCTGATTGAGAACTCCAAGTAAGAGCTAAGTGAAACCAGAAGGATTTTTTCGAAAATGAGTGCGAAATTTCTGAAATACATTTGCTTTCAAAAATGTTTATAATAAATTTAAAATTTGTGCGAATTTTGTCTCCTAATTCGAATTTTGAACTTGTAATTAAAACACACCGAAATAGATTATCGTAGTTGTCTGTAAAAAATAATTTTAGTTTTGGTGTTTTTTTGAAAAAATTTTAATTTAAGTCAAGTAATTTGCTTTTTATTTTTAATAAATATGGCTTAGATGATCAATTCGATGCAGCCATCTCTGGGTCAGATCGGAGCCTTCGCTCAAAAAGGTCCTAAGAAAGACGATGAGCTCCCCCCTATGCTCCACAAGGAACGAACAAGGTTTAAAAAAAAAAAGAATTTTCTTTTTGATGAATCGATCCCAAGAGAGTTTCTCTAGAAAGTTTATTCCACATTAAAAAAAATTATTTTTAGTTAAAAATTAGAAAATTTAAATTGGGCTTTATTTCACGCAGAAGATAAAAATATTAAATTAGATAAAATTCCCTTCAATTTTCTAGGATAAAAACTATATTCACTAAGATATATTTAACACTCAAAAACCGGATGGGTTTTTTCGACCCTTTGTGTTATTTTTCTTGTTTGTTTTTATTCCATAAAAATAAGCATATTTTGCAACAAAAATTAAATTATTTTATTATTTTTTTATTTTAGAATTTTGATTAAAAAAATTTTCAATGATGATTAAAATTTATTAAACTAAAATCAAAGAAAAGATTTAGCAAAAAGCACAAAAAACCCGTCCGGTTTTTAAGTGTTAAGACTTAACTAAATTAAATTATTGAATAAGTAAATAATTTTAGAGACTTTTTAATAATAAAAATGATGGAAAAATTTAAAATTAAGTTAGCACAGTTTTAAATATTCAAAGAAAAACTGTACTTCTTACCTGAATCGAATATATAGAATTAATAATAAGTTAAGAAACGATTGATTTTTCCATTGTTCACTTTGGTTTGAATTGTAATAGAATGGAATATGTTTGTAATTTTAAGGCAGTATCAAAAAGGTACTTAGAAAGTAGATGACCTCCCACAAAGAGCGAACAAGGTTTAAAATAAAAAAATTATAACACATATTCTTGCGCATAACTGAAAAATGTCAGATGACAGAACATCAGGCTCTCTAGTTAGATTATTATATAGAATAATTGAATGATAATATTTAGTTCAGTAACCAAGAAAGACAAATTGTCAAACAAAAGCAATTACAATTCTATCCCCATTCTATTTTAATTCAAATCCAAATGAACAATAAAAACATCCATCGTTTCTTAATTTCAATACTTTAGATTTAAAATTAATTAAATCAAAATATATTTAAAAAAAATACCGCAACATTATACAACATTTTTACGTCTTTTTGGGAAGAAGAAAGGATGAGTAAAGAACAAAAGACATACAAGTAAAATTGTCCTCTTTTAGCACATAAATATATATCAAGAAATATTTTTTTCTTAGAGAAATGATAGCTTTGGAAATTTAAAAATAAATTTTGACATATCTAGGACAAATGGGGTAGTGAAGTTCGTTTCAATTCTGAAAAACAACAAAAAACTTGAATAACTTATTTACTAAAAGAGATAATTAAGTTCTATAAAATGCTTAATTATAAGCAAATTTGCTTAATGCAGTAAAATAGGTCGGCAAAGTACTCTGCAATCTTCTGTACAAGTAGATTCTAGAGTTTTAACAGACATATATCTTCGGATTAAGCATTTTATAGAACTAAATTTTAGTAAAAATGCTTTTCAAATTTATCTGAATTGAAACGATCGAATTGAAATGAACTTCACAATCCCAGGACAAATTAACTCGTGGATATTTTTTTTAAATCCCATTCACTTATTGTTGAGCATAAACGTTGCTCATCTACTTTCTTAAGGTTCGCGCGTAGCAAAACTACCGCACTATCTAAATTTAGAAGAACCGACTTTAAATTATTAATCTGCATACTTAGATACCTAGGAAAATATATTTTTTTTGATTAGTAAAAAAAAAAATTTTTTTGACTGGACGCCCTCAAAGATTCAAAAAAAAAAGTATTTTGTCTTCAAGCTGTAATAACTCATGTTAAAATATGCATATCCTAATAGTATTGTATCAATTCTGATATTGTATCAATTATTCTTGCATATTCTAAAACTAGACAAAATTCTGAACAAATTGTTGGGACTGCTTTTTTTATTTTTTTATTTTTAAGATTGAAAAATAGAGTCCAAAAAGAGTGATTTAAAAAAATGTATTATAATTTTTAATTATAAAAATTTAGAAGAATATTTAATTTTCGAACCTTCGACCCTCTGTTTGGATGACTAACACACCAACCTCTCGGCTATACATATATAGGTATTACGAAACTTTTTTTTTCTTCAATGCCTAGAATATTTAAAACATGAGTTTAAAATTTAATTTTCAAAAATTCTAACTAGAATTTTTATTTTCATTAATAAATCTTTAATTCATATCGACATAAGTAGAAGTAAAAGATGAAATTAAGATAAAATTTTTTGATCCAAATTTTTTTATTTTTGAGTTCAAGATATTTTTTTTTGATTGAAATAAAATTTACTTACCAATTGAATAAGTAAAAAGAGCTTTGGTATCATTTTGGTTAAAATGATTGTAAATTTGAAGCCACGAAGACAAAGTTAACGAGCTTAATTTCGGAAAAGTTTTCTCGTAAAGAATATAGCTATTTGTTGATTTTTCCTGAAACTCAAAATAACTATCCAGTGCAGTTGCTTAATTTTCGAAATAGAATTAAAAATTAAAAAAAAAATTTAATTTATTACAGACACATGATTTTCCATTCCATATGAATCCGGGATTACACTTGCACCTGTAAGTATTGCTCATATCAATACATGAAGATGTGGTATAAAGATTTGGATTACATAAACTTAGTTCTAGTCAAATTTTAAAATCGAAATATTGTGAAAATTTGTGCATTAAACTACCTGATTGATGAGAAGTAACAAAATGTGATGAAACGATTAAATGCAGCATAAACATTAAATTCAAAGTGACCATATTTGAATTTGATGATTTGTTTATAATGTAAATTGTTATCAACAATACAACTATTAAAGCTCTAATGTTGGATGCTTGAATCGATTTGAAAAAATTTGAAATTTCTTTCGAATTTCGTTGTCTGATTAGGAACGATTCTTCTTTTTTTGTTAAATTATTATTTAACAGCATTTTATACCAGTAGATTTTTGATCGACGCTAGCTTGTCATCGAGCACTTTTTGGCCATTTCTTGAAAATTATTTTATTTTTTTATTTGTATATATGTACCGAGCTAAGGCTCCTTCAGATTAAAAAAAGTTAAAATAGGATAAAATAAAAAAAATAGTCAAAATATAAATAAGTTTAAATGGAAGAAAATTAAAATTAGATGTATTGAAATAGAGAATAACATGATACATATTTTTAAATGTCTGATTTTTCAGGGAAAAAAGAATAAATAGTAAGAAAGCAATGACACAATGGAGTAGGGTATTCAATATATCTTGATTCGAAGCCTTTTTTATATTCATTCACTAGTTTGACAACCAATGGAATAGTATGACTCAGTCCTGTCCCAACATATCTCTCACTCAAATCAAAAAGCCGATTCGAGACTGTTACTTATTTAAGTTTATTAGGAGCTTCATGATGCAACCCGTTGGAGTGAGTATCAAATTTTATCTTAAAGATAGATCTGACTGCTGTATTCTGAATTGCTTGTAGTTTCTTATATTATTTTCTGAAAATGAATTCAAGCAAGGAAAAGAATTAGAAAAAAAAATTAGAATTCTTTTTATTCACTAAAATAAAATTAGAAGACGACTATTTTGATTTAAACACTTTCAATTCAATCTAAAAACTAAGAAGATTAACACTTAGTAATCTGGTTCGTTAGACACAATCTTATTTATTTATTATTAATTAAAATATCTTTTAAAATTAATTGTAATGCACATAATTTATGAAATAAAAATCAATAAATTAAAGTTAGCGTTAAGTTTTTTTTTTTTCTAAATGGTATCATATTTATGTGTTTTTTTTTCAAAAAAGGTGAATTTTAATTAGAATAATAATATGTGTCTTAAAACCTAGTTAATGCATTAAAAGACTCATAAGTGATTATTGATTCATGCATGTCTGTAGATAAAAGAAATTTAAGTTTCTTAAATACAATATATCTTACGATTATTTAAATTTGGAATAAAAATGAATCGAAGTCGATTATTTCATTAAATGAAAATAGAGTGATAATAGAAAATCGATAAAAAATTAATTTAAATTACAATTTTGAAAATATTTAAATCAAGTGCAGTCTTCCTTTCTTAATACTTTGTCTTTTAAGGCAAAAACATTAAAATACTCTCTTATGAATATCAGTTAATTTGAATTAAGATCAGATAATTAGGCGCTTATCGATGAAGCGTGTTTCTTCAAGATAATTAATTTTGTATACATTTTTTAGCCCAAGCCAAACGGAACATATAGCTGAAATTAATATATGTCATTAGGAGAAAAACAACTATTTGTTAGTTTAACTGAAAATTTAAAAGGTTTGATTTCGCTAAGAGTAAGAGTCTTCTAGAAGAAAAAGTAATTGAGGCTTTTATCGATAAACATATCTGTCATTCACCTGAGTAAATAGCTCCTGACTGGGGAAACAAACTTGTTAAAGTTCTCGATTTAATTAAAAATATAATCTGTTTAATGAATAATCCAAACCAATTAATTAGAAATTCAACATAAAAATATAATTTATTATGACAAGCGAAAAAAATCAATTTTTCACGATTTAAAAAATAGTATACATAAAAACATATAATAAGTTCAAATATAAAAATAAAAAAGATATTAAGAAATTAAATCATGCAAATGAAATAATTTAATAAAAAGAATTTGTAAATAAACACGAAACACTAAAAAATTATGTTGATACATGGCATGAAATATTTTTAATTATTTTTTTATTTAATAGTTTGTTTTAAAAGTTTTTTTTTTCTTGTAATTAGATTAAAAGAACGAAATTTAAATGCTCAGACTTTTTAAAAGTTAAATATTTTTTGTGATTTATTTGATAAATTGAATTTTTTTCTTTCTTATAGACTTTAATAATAAAAAAATTTAAAATACACCTTTTTTTTTATTTATAAAAGAATAACTTTATTTTTGTATTTGAGATTTTTAAAGTTAGTTTTTTTTAATTTAAACAAGCTTTTGACAATCAATTATACCATAATTAAACTTTTATTATTTTTTTATTTTGATTCGAATATTTCTTAAATTTTCAAATTAAAATCATTTAATAAACTCTAATTAATAATTGATAAACTTCTAATGAGCAATTTTCAAATCACAATTTAAATTCTCAAACAAGTGTCCTTTTAATCCTTCCTTCCAGTCACATGATTAAATTTTGAGATCAAAAAAAACTTTTGCAAAAATTGACTCAATTAAGTTCTATAAAAATTTTCTTAAAATTAATATTTATAAAAAAGGGTTGAAAAACTTAATCAAAAACAAAATCTAATTTAGAAAAAATAAATTTTGTATTAAAATATTATAGTTTATGCTTAAATTAAAAACTTGAATTTTGTCAACTTCAATATCCATCTAAGGATAAAAACTAAATGCTCAATAGCATTGCTTAAAAAATTAAATGATAAGTAGTAGTAGTAGTAGTTCTTGCTGCGACACCTAACATGTAGATTGTCTGAGCCCATCACCGCCAATAGGCCGTGCAGAGCTGTAGCAGCCGATTCCATT
>VANL01000096.1:0-69656 GCA_006352455.1 Brachionus sp. 'Tiscar' | reverse complement strand
TTCATGGAAAAAAAATAAAAAATAAAAAGTAACTCAAGGGGTCCAAAAAACCCCTCCGGGTTTTGAGTGTTAAAAACTTTAACTATTTTGGGGCAAATTAATTTTTAAGATAATTAATTGAAATAAAAAGGCACATTTTTCAATCATTTAATAAAAGCTGCAAGATAAACAACTTTTTAAATTTTTTATTCGAGAACCTTAAATCATAGTAAAATGACTAGTAAAGTATATGATTAGTAGGACGAAATAAAAATTTTAGAAATAAAGTAAGAAATAATTAATTCCGTTCAATAAAATATATTTTTTTTAATATTTAATTTTTTTAATTTGATCAAAATTCTAAATTTTATTTTAATAAAAAAATTTAATTGCATTTCTTTTAATAATTTTGAGTTTAAAAGTTAATTTAACTTATTTCTTGAACAAAAACATTTAAAAATTCTTTTGATCGATCAAATAGAAGAAATATGTATTTAAATCTTGTTATGTAAATTATGAACTTAGCCAATTTAAAAATGCATTAAAATTTTGATTTAAAATTTTTTTCAAAAAAAAAAAAATAAAAAAAATACAAATATTCAATCTAAATATAATAATCTTTTTCCAACAATGGATAATGAAGAA
Source organism: Brachionus sp. 'Tiscar' (assembly GCA_006352455.1). Lineage (NCBI taxonomy): Eukaryota > Metazoa > Rotifera > Eurotatoria > Ploima > Brachionidae > Brachionus > Brachionus sp. 'Tiscar'. The sequence goes on along the minus strand of VANL01000096.1, from coordinate 69,032 downwards.
GTTGAATTCATAGCTGAGAATGAATTAATTACAGTTATACCAAATTTTCAGTACAAAACTTTTTATCTAATCGGAGTAAGTAATAATTTTTATTAAAGCAAAATAAATTTTTTAAATTAAAAAGGGAGACATTGGTCCATTTGAACCCAGTGTTCCAACGCAAGTTCCATTATGGTTAGCTGTTCACTTTCGTCAAAGACAAAAATGCCGTATTGAATGTCCATCATGGATAAACGTCGGTAATTTGAGTTTTCAAAAGCAAATTTCAAAAATTTTAGATTTAATTTTAGAAAAATTGGAGGAAATAATGAACAATGAAAAATCTAGCGATTTGTTTACCCAAATGCCAAATCCACATTATATGGAAATAACCAATGTATTGCTAAACTGCGCACCTCAAGACATTCCAAGAGCTGATGAAGTTAAGACTCTAGTTAAAGACATTTGGGACTTGAGAATAGCAAAACTAAGAAGCAGTATGAACGAGTTCATAAAAAGTGAAAGCTTACATGCTAAAGTAAATAATTTAACTTTGCTTGAAATAAACACAGTCCGAAATTTGTTAACAAAAACTCTCAAAGAGCTTCATAACTTAAAACAGCATGTTCCTATCGCTGATGAATAATAAAAACAAACTAATTATCACTTTGATTTTTATCAAATTATTTTTTTTTTATTAATTTTAAGACTCGTTTCTTATATTGTACAATTCTAATTTTTCATCTATTCAATAAAATAATCCAATAAATAAAAATTAGTTGTTTTTTTTATCTAATGATGGAGTATTTTCTGAATATTTTATTTTAACCATGAGAAATGATTCAAAGGGCTTACTTAGTAAAAAAAATTGCGCCTTCCTTTCTTGTGTAAACGTGCTGAATTCCATGATGCTAGTCAACTGTAAATATTTACTAATTTAGACTAATAAAATCAATTTTTTTGCAATTTTTGCTTATTTATTTTATAATTTTGTGAAATATGAATTTTTCCATTTAAATTCAGAAGAGTTTCATCTCTTTCAACATGCCCAAGACATGTAATAAATTTTTTTAAATAGATTTTAATAAGAAAAATCATTTATTTTTAGAGAAAAAAAAAATTTTCCCCCGCGGCCATCAAGACGGCCAACACTATTTTTGGCGGTCTAGTGGCCGCCACTCACTAGAGGTAATCTACTTAATACAGTACATTGCAAAAGTTTAATAAGAAATTAATTATTTTATTTATCTAAATTTTTTTACATATTGAATTTTACAAATATTAGAGTGCAAAAGAAAAAAATAAAATATGATTATCTTTTAAAAATTTATGATCAAAAAACTTCCTCTAAAAATTAAAAAATAAAATTTGGTGCAAAATTTTAGAAATCATTTCTATCTTTTTTCACACTTTTATGATTAATTCTTAAATATATTGTAATTTTGAATAAAAATTGCTCTTAAAATGCTTAATTTAAAAACTCTCCAAATCCTCATTTGGTCTCTAAATAAAATTACCGAAGAATCATTAATTTGGCAAGAAATTTCTAAACTTTTGCAACATTCTGTATTAGATAAACTCTCATTAATAATCCATTAACCCGATTTTCGGTAGATTTTATTGAATTTTATTTAAATTTATTTTATTTAAATGATAAATTAAAGCTAAAAGTTTTAAAAATTGCCTTTATTTAATTTAAATAAAATTTTAATTATCTAAATTTAGATTTTTGAACAATACGTAACAATTAATTATTTTTTAATTAATAGTTAAGTTTAAATTTTTGTAAAGTTGTTGCAGTTAATTCGAGTTTGTAAATTAAAAATTTTTTCTTAGTTAATCTAAGTTTTTTATGTTGAAAATAATCATTTTTAAATAATATAAATTTGTTTTTCAAAAAAGTGTTAATATATTGTTTAAAAATCTTTATTTTTTTAATTGTGCTGGTACAATTTCGAATTTGGTACTGGTACAATAAGTTTTAATTCGGTAAATTTTTAATAAAAAAATGTATACTAAAATGAATTTAACCCATGGCCTAAATAAGGGGGGTTTACGGTATTGTAGATTGAAATATTAATATTTTTGGTCAAAAAAGATTTCTTTAATTGTATTACAAAAAAATTCTATCATTCTTTCTAATTCTCTCAAAAATCTATGGTAAAAAGCAATATAATCTTGACGGCTAAACCAATTTTTTTCATAATAGTATTTTTTAAAATGAGAATAGAATTTTACCAAGTTGTTTACTAATTAGTTTTTATTACTCAATATTAAATATGCATATTTCAAATTCAAATAATTGTCTTGTAATTTACCTTTAAATCTTGAAGAAGATAATAAATAGTTTTTTCGAGATTTGTCAAATTTCAAGAAATTTTACGTAATCTTAATGTAAAGTAAAAAATATACTTTATACAAAAGAAGAATTAAATTCAAAACATTAAATTAAAAATAAAAAAACTACTCTAATTCAATTAAACTAAATAAAACTCCTATTTTTAATATTAAAAATCAAGTGATGATTGTTTTTTTTAAATTATTCAAGAGATGAAAAAAAAATTGTAATTTTAAATTTTTAGTTTAAATATTTCGAGGAATTTTTTTACATTTGTAAAATTAAATTTTTATTTTAGTTTAAATGCGAAAAAAAAGATTTGCTAATTTGATTGAGATAGCCGAATTCAACTAAGAATTCCGTTCTTTCGAAAAATCACAAGAATTATTTGTTTGTTTAATTGATTACCTGGAAAAGTTATAAAGATTATTATGTCTTTAGAAAATTTTCAATTTTTGTCTAAAATAGACAGTCTCAAGTATTAGGCAAAATCTATCGATTTTTAATTTACTGTTAATACAGCAAACACTTAAAATAAGTTGACAAAAAATTTAGTTAATAGAAAAAATTTCTCTCATTATTCAAAAAAGAGAATTTAGTAAGCAAACTTACATGAAATAATTGGAGTCCATGGTAACATATGCAACAGTTATTCTTACAGAATAAATAATTTCAGACAAAGATGAATTTTCTTTTAATTTTCTAACTTAACCAGGTCCATGGACGTAAGTAATTTTAAAAATTCTACTTTCTTTTCATTTTTTAGAAAAAAAGAAAAACACTTTGTAATTAATAGCACTTTTTGCTAATAAAAACAACTTACGTAATATTTACGAAGATAATTAAGATCACTGCTTTTTAATTCATTTAGTAAGTTACTTTTTAACCGAATGTTTTAATGTTACACCCAAATATTTGTGCTAGTGATTTTTAAGCTTAAAGTGTCTGCGCATATTTTGAAGTTCATAAAAAGACTTGAAAGACACGTCTATCTTTTAATCAATAAAATGAATAAAAATTTTTATCTTCAATTTAAGGATTTTTGGTTTAAAAAAGTAAGCTTCGAAAAAGCTAATACACTATTTTTTTTAAATTGTCTTGCTTTTGAATAAATAGCAAAAAAAATAGACTTTTTTAATCTAACTTTTTTAGGATGAAAAAAAGGATGATCATCATTTGAATGGTGAAAAGTAAGTTAATTTTATTTTAGTAACTAAAAGCACTTTTTGTTTCAACATTCTGATTAAATTTTTAATTAAAAAAAAACTCTAACAAAAAAAAATTTTTTAATAAGAAATCAAATTTACTTTTCTCGTGCTTCTAGTCTTATTTAAAAATAAATTTTTATTTTTAATAAATAATGAGTATTTAAAAGATCAAAATTAAGAAAAAAGTCTCTTCCACCTGTAGGTAAATCGCTTGATCTCGGACCAGATTTTTCTCTCTCTGGCAGCGAATCTATCAACGACACTTTAAATTCATCTTTAAACAAAAAAAAATCACCAGATAAGCTTGTTTCCATAGATCAATCACAATTGTCATTCTCCAATTTCCGTGATTTTGATACACCGATCACTATTGACATCATATCAGAGGCAGGAAGATTTTCCAGGCAAAGCCTTGATCCACTAACCAGTCGCGAACTTTACTCAGCTAAATCAAGTGTAATTTTGACATCAAATTTTAGTAAAAATAAATATTTTTTTTTTTTTTTATAAATGTTAGAGACCTTCAAGTGTAAAAGAAATTTCACAAAAACCTTGTGTAAAAATGCAGACAGAAAAAACGCCAGTGGAAAAGTTTCCTAATACATTGGAGGCCAAATTGGACAAAGATCGTTTGGACACAATTAAAGAGTCGTTAAATGAAACTCTTAGAATAAATGTAAAAAAAATGGATTTAAATCCACAAAAACCGGTAGAGAAAACAAAACCTGTTACTTCTATACTTAAAAAGCCTCAAACTTTAGTGTCAAAAACACCGGCAAAAATAAAAGATACAAATGAATCCTCGAAAAAAACATCTTTTGGCTACATAAAAAGTGTTCCTGTAAAGACAAAGTGCAAAAATGCAGCCAAGGCCGAACCTGCTAAAACACAGACTCCAAGGACTAAACTAAGTCCGATTGAAACTCCAAATGATGTTCTTAACTGCTCATTTCAAAGCACTTTGACAACCATTAGCTCAGCTAGTAAATCAACCATTTGTCCATCTAGCGAAATTTGTTTTGAAATAAACTCAAGTCGATTAAGCCTTGCCGAAAAGCCTCAATCAGCCAAATCAGAAGTCAATCTAGTTGAGCCTAAAGAGCCTGTTATATTCACTATGTTTGAGAATTATCCACAACCGTACAGTGTTGCTTCTGTACAAGCTGAAAAAATAATTAAGCCAAAATCTGGCACAACTAAACACAAACAAACCGTCAAAAAAGTTAAATCTGCACCAGTCAAGCAACCTGTAACAAAAACTAAAAAAACTAAAAATAAAATTTTAATTAGCCAAGAAATTGATGTCAATTTGCAACAAGAAATTGATCAGTCATCATATAATGACATAAATGAATCTGAATTTGATGATAACATGTCTGTATCATCTAAAAATTCGGTTAATTACTTAAGTGATAATGAAAAAGAAATATCTGAAATTAAGCTTGATAGCAATGAGACTAGTGCCAATGCAAAGGCAGCTCAAATAGCTGTAAAATTTTCATCAAATGACACAAAAACTGTGCAATCTAATCAGACTAAACTATCTAGTCAAATAAATACAGATTTTGTAAAGTCCATTGAGGATAAATTGTTTGCTATTTATACAAAATATGACAATTTATTGATGCAGCAGGAAAATAAAGAAAAAGCAGATTTATTGAATAATCAAAAAGCTGAGTTTAGTCAAGAAATGGCTAATCAATTGAGAGAAAACATTAATTTTGATGACCAGGATAATTTGGATTCGAACGGAAAGCGATTAAAAGAGTTGTACGAAATGGCTAAAGAAAATTCGGAAAAAAAAGTTCTTACCAAACCTCCTATTCCTGGTGATAGCAAAAAAGACGATACATTTAATAGAACAAATAGTTATAAATTTGACTCAAAAGCAAATAAAAATTCAATCAAGTCCAGCAATACAGCCGAACAGACAATTGTGCCCAGTAATCGCAAGAGTTTTAAATTACCTCCAGGATTGAGTGACAAAATAAATACATTAATGATTCCATTGCCAAATGAGGTAGATTCAGCCAATTTTAATCAGCGAGAAGAAGATGAAATATTAAAAATGAGTTCAAAATTAAAGTTTAATGTTTGTTTAAAAAATTATTTTAATTGGAAAATTTTATTTTTTTGAATTTAATTTCTAGTCAAAAAAATTCGATAGCATTGGCAATGAATCTGTAAATAGTTCGATGAGCTATGATTCAAACAGTATTAATTATCACTATGACTTAAAGTATCGAAATGATAGAACAAAAAGTCCGATTGTAGAATAATTATTTTAAAATAAATTTTTTTTTTTTTTACTTTTTTTATTTAAAAGAGTCTTCAAATAGAGAGTGAAAATGACTTTCAATTTCGTTGGAAGAGGGGCAATCTACTTGGAAAGGGAGCTTTTGGTTCAGTTTTTCAGGCTATGCTGAGCACAGGTGAAATAATAGCCGTAAAACAAATAGAAATGGAAGAAATCGATCCGGTGAAAGCCAGAGCCGAATATGAATGTGTTAGAGAAGAAGTAAGAATACTACGTGAACTCGAGCATGAAAATATCGTTCAGTAAATTTAGTCTAATTTAAATTTAATAAATATTTTCAAATAAAAAAAATTTAGATTTATGGGTACAATGCTTGATGGTAATGTTGTAAATATATTTATGGAACTTATACCAGGAGGAACAATTGAAGCGTTGTTAAAAACATTCGGGCCTTTTGATGAAGAATTGTTCAAAAATTTCACTAATCAAATAGTTGAGGGAATTAACTATCTTCATTCACGAAATGTTGTGCATAGAGACATAAAAGGCAAAAATATAATGCTAATGAGTAATGGTATAGTTAAATTAATTGATTTTGGCTGTGCCAAGAGACTGAGAAAAAACCAGAGTTCCAATAGTATTAAACAATTGCTCAAGTCACTAAAAGGCACACCATATTGGATGTCACCAGAAGTAATCCGAGAAACCGGTCATGGATCCAAAGCCGATATTTGGTCCTTGGGAGCAACTGTTTTTGAAATGGTAAAATTCAATAATTTTTTTCCTATTAAAATTTATTTGTGTGTAAAAAGGCTATGGGACGACCACCTTGGGGAGATTTGAGTCCTTTGTCTGCCATTTATGCGATAGGCAGTGGCGAAAGTCCACCACCTGAACTTCCAGAACAATATTCAGAAGAAGCTATAGACTTTGTTCGTAAATGTTTAACTAGAGAACCTGATCTGAGGCCTTGTGCTAGCGATTTGTTGAATCATGAATTTTTAAAATAATTTTTAAGATTTATTTTTTTAAGCTTTAATAAAAAAAAAATCATTTTTGAAAAAATAAAATATATTTAAATTAGATGTAAGATCTTCTTAAAGCAAAAACTTCCAAATAAGCATATAATTCAGACAAAAATGGAATTATTGTGCAAAATCCAAGCACCCAGCGTATGTCTCTGAACGACCATGTTTCTACATAAAAAGCAAATAGAACTAAAACTCCAATTGAATGGGTCAATATAGCTAAAAAATTTAAAAGGAATTAATTTTTTTGTTTTTGTTTTTTTTTTTTTGACTAGTTTAAATTACATATAAATGTTTGATAAAAAATTAATGAAGTTATTGTAAACATAAATGAGATCAATTCCAATACGAGAATTCCGATTGAGAATGAAAGCCATATTATATACCTAATTTAAAGAAAAATTAAATATCAATTAAATTTTAAAAAAAAATAAAATAAATTACTCAGTATCTAAGGTTAAAAAATCAGATATCTGTGAGTTGGATTGAGATTCAATTTTGATGAACATATTAACATTGTTTTCCTTTAAATAAAAATAAATTAAAAATTTTATTAACTAATTTAAATAAAAACACGAATGCACTAACTCTGTCTAAGAGAAGTATAATTAACAAAACTAATTGACAAATAATTGGTACAAAACGTAAGGGATACAAAATAGGTACAACATTTGTATAATAGCGAAACATATCAACATAAATCTAAAACATAAACATCTAATTTTCTACTCACAAAAAAATAATATTCCTCTGTTTAATTAGAGGAAATTTTTTCCTAAATAAGAAAATAAATCGAAAAAAATTAAATATTTTATTAATTATTATTAAATAGATTTAAAAAATAAAAAAAAAAAACGCTCAAAAAACCTATTCGTCATTGTCAATTTTTTCATTATCATCGACATCGTTATTGTTTTCATCGTTTAAATTAGACTGTGACTCAAGAGCAGCTTCTTGTTCTTTAATTCGCCTTTGTTCATGTATCTCCTCGGCTTCAGTTCTTTCCTCTTCTAAATATTCATCCTTATCAAGTCTCTCTAAGCGTCGTACTGCAATCAGTACTTCTAATCTATAATCACTATTCTCTGTTAGAGGATTATCTAACAAGACCAAAGCTCGCAGTTTGGGCAGAATTTGAAGTTTGTTTATTTCGGTAAAATTGGCCAAAACATTTCCTCTTAAATTTATATATTGAAGTGATTCCATGTTTTCGGTGAAACCGTCCAAATTTTCTAATTTATTATCTCTTAAATGAAGAGCGCTTAAATTTTTCAAATCAGCCAAATCCTCCAAGCTTGTAATCATATTAGCTGCCTAATTAATTAATTAATTACATATTTAAAAATAAATAAATTTTAAATTTAATTTACAATAAATATGCTTTTTAAACTAGGTATACGAATTCCTTTTGTTGATGTGAGCTTATTTTCTCTCATTTCAAGTGTCTGCAAATTTGGCAATTTGTCTCCACCAAAATCTTTTATTTCACTTATTTCATTTTCTTCAAATTAAATTTAATTTAATATTTAATCATTCATTTTAATATTACTGTTTAAGTTTAGAATTTCAAGTTTTGGATGTGAAATTCCCTCTGTTGATTTAATTCTATTATTACTAAAACTAGCTGTTTGTAAGTATGGTAATGGGTCCAATTTGGCACTTGTCAATCGATTAAAGTCAAGTTTAAGAGTCAACAAATGAGTTAGACAATTCAAAGCTGAAATGTCCTTTAAATTGTTATTAGATAAATCAATGTAGCGTAGATGAACGTAGTTTTTAAGCAATGAAATATCGGTCAATCCTCTAAAAATAAAATAAAAAAAAATTTTATTTTTTTTTAGAATTAGAAATACTTTTGAGCGGCATCTAGTCTAACATAGGCATGAGAAAGTCCATTTCCAGTTTTGGCAAGAAGTAAAAGACTCTCGGATAAGATATCCTCGTTAAGACTGACATCTGGTGGACGCTTAATTATTTATTTAATTGTAAAAAACAAAATCAGTTTATTTTTTCCAAATACTTCTTCTTCTTCAACTTGTTCTTCTTCAGCTTTTTCCTCTTCGGCTTCTTTTTGCTCTTCTTCTTCTCCATCTTCAACTTTAGTCTGTTCCTCTTGGCCCATTTCGGTATCTATTTCTTGCTCAACATCTTGCTCGGTCTCATCATAGTTTTGTTCATCCTCGTAGTCGGACATTTTCGATTTCTAATCAATTCAAATTTTAACTTATTTTTTCAGTTAGATTATATTTTTTTAAATTCTAAATTTCAAATTTTTATGTTGCTAGGAAACTTTATAAAGAAAATTTTTGTTAGCAACCAAATCTACGGTTGAGGTTAAAATACAAAACTAATCATTTGTTTTTTCTATTTTTAATAAATTCATTAAAAATAATTTTTTTTAATATCTAGATTGAATAAAAGGAATTAATTTTGTACAAAAATTTTTTTTTAAAAGACAAATAAAACTTTTATTTAAAATTTTGATAAAATTTTGATTTTATTAGGCTTAAATTAAAACAAAATTTAATTACATATCTTCATAATAAAATTCGTTCAGTTCGTTCATGTTTTTTGTTTCCTTATTTACATTTGATTGACTAACTGAATATAAATTTATTTGTTTTTTAGAATTTGTTAGTTCATTTTCAACTGTAAGACTATTCATATTGGCTGAGGAATTGTGAAGATTAGGAGCATGCATTTCGTTTGATATTCCGCTAGCGAAACTCATGCTTCCATTTCTTGACTGTGCACAATTTGAATCTTTACGAGTGGTCAATTTTTCCAAATTGTGATGTGAATGTTCTGAACTAGATTCCCTTTTTAAATAAAATAAATTTTTATTCAAAAAATTTTAATTCCTAAAATTACCTGTTTCGTTTGGATGTTGAATTTGAACCATTTGAAATTTTTGATGCTATAGAGGAAGAGCGAAGTCTGATTCTTTCACGAGGATCGAGGTCATCTTCGTCATCTGATGGAATAGTTTGATGACTCAAATTTTGTCTTAGTTGAAGTTTAGCCAAGAGAGCACGAAATTCTCTTCTCAATCTATCTGATTTAATCAATATTATTTGCTTTTGGCGAATATAGTCACTTGTGTTTTGATCTAAATTATTTAAACTCTCTGATAGAGTCTGCAGTTCTAGTTGGATCTCGGAGATTTTTTGCTGCATCTTAATTATAATATGTTAAAAAAAAAATATTATCAGGCAACGATAGTTAATTAATCAAAAAGGCATGTTATTAGGGAATAGAACTCGCTGATCTTACTTTAAAAATATATATCCTTTCATATAATTTAAGTACATTGTCAAATATCTAAAAAAACATAGATGATATTCAAAATAAAATTCAAGTTTTCAAAACCAAATAAGGAATTTTTATTAATTTTTAAATTTGAATAAAATTGTCATATTGAACTATCTAGTTTATTTTCTAGCTTAAATTTTTTAAATTAAAAACTATAGTGAATCAATAATTTCAGGAACAGAATTTTGGAATTTTTCTAAAAATAATTTTATTTTAAAATTTAAAGATAAATAAAGTATTAATTAGTTTTTATTAATTAGAAACTGAAAGATGTAAGAAAAACCTAATTGTAATAATTATATTTTAAATAAAATAATTTCCGCTTAAATTAAACTACAATTTTCATCAAAATAAAATTTTATATCCAAAGATTTCTTATTAAAAAATCAAGGTTTTGTAAAAACTAAAGGCGCTGTAAAAATTTTTGTCTTTGAAAATTAATTACAATATCCTGAAAATACACTAATTAAAAACTTAATATAATAAAATACTTTTTAAAATGAAATATAAAATTAAAAACAGTTAATAGGATAAATTTTACATTACTCTTTTGCATGTTTAACGCTAGAAAGTCCGTCTGATTTATTCCAAAAATTTCAAGAATAATAAATAAAATTAATTTAAAAATTAAAAAATTTTTAAAATTTTTCCAATTTTATTTTTAGTTTCTTTGAGTAATTTCTTAAAACTTTATATCTTTGAGATAATATTAAAGTTTAAATTTTTCAAAAAGGAATCTAAAGACCGCTTGGTCTTTCTAGTGTTAAATTCATTCTGAGAAATTGGAATTAAAAAATACAAGTCATTCAAAATTCAGCAGTTAGATAAAGTGCACATTTTTACTTTAAATGACAACACTCTATCTTATTTTTTGATTCTTCTATCTGAAGGAGCTTTAGCTCGATTCAGATAATGCTCTTTTTAGTATACTAAAATTTCTAATAAAAATGAATAAAACAAAATAAAGTAAATAACAAATACTGATATTTATTTATAATTTGATTTAGTCACTTAAATATTTATTTTATTAAAAAATTGAAAATTTTACCTCCTCAACTGAGACCTCGCTGGAAAACGGAGATGAAGCTGAAGGCTGAACATATGATTCTATTATGGGTCTTACTATTCTTTTTACTTCACCAGGTATTCTACGATTAGCCAACAAATCTGTTATATTTTCTAGCTAAAATAATAAAACATATTGAAAAAATAATAAATTTTTTAATAAATTTTTTTTTTACTTGTTTTATAAATTCTGATGTAATTAAGTCCGGGTCGGAAATAATACCGGAGTCGGCCTGCAATGAAAGCCTCGCCTCATCACCATAGGTCACAACAGCAAAGCTTATTTTAACATTTGAAATAACCGGATTAAAGTAAATTAGGCCTTTAAGATTGCGATTGCATACGGACAATGTGGACAAAGTTGTATCGCCAGCACCCAATGTAGAGCCCTGAAATGTGTTTCGATTGAGTACATGTTCAACTAAACAAAAAGCTATTCTATTCGGCAACAAATAAAACAATGAGTTGACAAAAAAATGAAAAAATAGAAAATCATTGGAATTTTTAAGCTTGGATGTTTTTATTTTAGTCATCCATAGACGTGGTATTGAACCCTCAGTATTAACAGGCACCTTAATGCATATCATTGTTGAATTATTTTTTATCTTAAACGGATACTTATTCGATGTTAAATCAACAGGCATTATCATTCTCATGTCAAATGGATTATTAATGCCTTTTATTTGAAGATAATTTCTTAAAACACCAGCCATTGTGGAAATGAGCAGATCGTTCATTTTGGAACGCGTGACCAACTTGATCCTATTGAGCATTATTAGACTAAACGGCTCGGACCATGCGATTATTTGGTCGCCAAACGAGCCCGATTTTAGCTTGAGCATCTTGAATCTATCACTTTTACAATGTCGGTATGTTAGTGGATTTTGGTCTCTTCTTTGAAACAAAATTAAGCTAATTATCTTAATCCATGAGAATAGGACTTGTTTTATAATGCCAATGCTTAGATTAAAATAGCCGTATCTAGGCTTTAGGTCAAAAGCGTTTCGATTGTCCACTAGGCCTTTGAGAAACAAGCGCATCAATGACACACCTGAAGAGAACGATTCATGATACAAAAATATCAAAACACTTGTTTTATCACTTAGATTTTGGCCAAAGCTTTTAAGATAGTACAATTTCCACAATGGTTTGTTGAGACTAAAAGTTTGCTTTGCCAACAAATCAGATATGTAGACCTGAAGATCGCGGTCTGTTTTAAGATTAGCTACTGTGTTGTCTATTTCAGTGATGTGATCGTCCAAATTGAAATCAGCCGCTTTTACCCATACGTAGCCAAAGCCGAATACTTTAAGTATTCTTTCAGAGAATCGGCTAAATTCGTGATGTGCAGAACGTTGATTTGCTAGGATAACTTTATTATTGATTAATTCACGAACTGTACTCTTAGATAGATAGCCCTCAATGAAAAAAACCCCTGCTCCGATTGACTTGGGGCCTTTCACACTGTTTATTTCTTTTCTTAATTCACTGTTAAAATACCAGAATAGTTCAATTGGACTCAGAAAATCTGGCGTTTGTTCCATTGAGTAACTGCTGGACTCGATCAAGTGCGAACAGTGGAAGCATTTGAACAATAGAGATCTGATAATTGTGAATGGTATGAATATGGTAAAAAATAGAATGAGAATTAGCGGCAAAACAAGTACTATGTTTAGAAAAAATAAAAAAATAAGCTTTAAAAAACTGGTAAATGCGTTTATTTGTTCGGTTTTGCGCGATATACGCCTAAACGGATACTCGATTATATAATTTTTACTATTACTGTTAGCCTGTGTATCGCTTGGTTGAACGCGATTTATAATTGACTCGTGAGTGTTAAGGGAATTTTTGCCACAATCGGGTTCGCTTTGTTTAAAGCTCATTTTCGATTCGTGTAAATTGTTTGCCCATTTGTCACAGTTGCTCTTTTTGTTATTTATTATCATTTCATTTTATTCTATTAAAAAATAAAATAAAATTATGCTTATAAAAAATAATTTTTTTTTTTTATTTATAATTCTTTTCATTTAAAAATAAAATTGCGTTGATTATCAGAAATATCGAATTAATGTGTTAGATGTTGTCGTTTTTCAATCTTTGAATTATAATAAAAAATAATTATCTCATTGAAATATAAAAAATTTTATTATAGCTCTAAGGAAGTTTTAAGAGCTTTGAGAAAATAGATTTTTTTTTTCAAGATAATAATTAAATGTAAAACCTTTAGTTGATAAATTTTTAAAATTGATAAAATAAACAGCTGTTATTTCTGGTCCAGATAGGTCGAGCTTTTTTGCCAAAGTATGATTGAGATAAAAAAATAATACTTTTGGCTAATTTTTTAATCAGAATCATGCATGATATTATAGGCTATTCCTTAGGCTTTATTTTACACAATCGATTATTGGGGTATTTTTAATACCTATTACTTATTGATGAAAAAAATACAGCTCGAAATATGGCTACCAAAAATTTCAATGCCTATTTAAGTTGACAAAACTAGCAAATATTTTAAATTGGTTATCTAGTATCCACAGCGGCTATCTAGGCTGAAATTACCAAGTCTAAAAACAAGAAGAAAATGTGGAGATCTAATCCAAATGTTCAAAATAGTGAACAAAATGGTGATTGTGAATTTCTGTAAAGGTTTAAACTACAGCTTAGACACTAGGACTGACAATAAAAGGTATAATCTTAGAAGAAACTTCAAGAACTTGGTTCGAGAAAGAATAAGGAATTGTAGTCAGAGATTTAATTATTTTACAAACAGAGTTGTTAGTGTTTGGAATAAATTGCTTGAAGAAATTGCTATTGCAACTAGTCTAAACATCTTTAAAGCTAAGATTGACGTTTGGATGACAAAACAAGATGAATCGACTGCTATAGCTCATTAGAGCTTTGCTTGGACTAGCTCCGAATTGCAGTAATTAATACTACTACTACTATCTAATTTTTTTTTTAAAATTAAATATCCAAGTTCAAAAGAGAACAAATTACTAAGCCTAAATAAACAGTTAGTTTGATTCTCAATGTTCAAAATAAAAAATAAATAAACTTTTTAGTTTAGTAAACAAACTAAAACAAATACTCCTTATCCGCTTAATTTTATATTTTTTATTAATTTTGATTATGTAATTTCTTCAAAATTATTTTAAAAAAAAATTTTCTCAATTCTTTTAAAAAATAAATATAATTCAATATCTAAAACAAATCGATATTTAATATTATTTAATCCTTTAGACAAAATTAATCTCATTGTTAATTAAAATTTAAAGAAAAAATCTCCAAATTTTACAAATTATTAAAATTATATATTTTTTTTTTAAATTTTGGTTGTTATAAATTTAAGAAAAAATATTTCCTTAATCTAAAATCATGATTTTTTTCATCATTAATAAGATTCAAAATTTAAAAAATTTATTTATTCTTTTCATTTAGAATAAACAATTAAAATAAGGTGTTTGGTTTTAATTATGTATTCTTAAGGCTACAATTAATTGAAATTAGATAAATTTTTATTTATTTAAAATTATCATAAATCGACTATTTTTTGGAATTTTACCTGAAAAAAATTTTTTTTTCTTTTCAAAAATTCATCAATCCTGATAGTTTTAAAATATTTTTTGATTAAAAAGGAAGTGATTAGTTACGATCGTAAATAGAGCAATTTTAATTTCAGATACCTGCCATCCTCTCAATAGGTAATAATTTTAATTTACTTCTTTTATTTGTTTCTGCTTTAATTAACGAAATGCTGAATTTGTTTATCTAAGAATTTAATCTCTTAACCCTAAAAACTTAAGCCCTTTTTTAACTAATTATAAGATAAAATTCTTCTTTAAAGTTTTCATTCGACTTAAGTTAAGTAAATTAAAGTAAACTTGTATCTAGTCTAGAATCTATTTTAATTAAATATTTTTATCTGATTTAAAAGCTATTTTGAGGAAAAAGAAATCAAATTTTTTATTTTAAAGTGATGCAATGATTTATGAGTGAGTTATTTCCGTAATTTTTCATGATTTAAAATTGACGGATTATGACAAGCGTCTAAAAATGAAAATAAATTTTAAGCTCAAAGTTAAAAAACTTAAAAAGCAATTAATTTTTTTCTTTAATTCTATTTTCTTTGTTCATTGATCCATTAGGTCTGATTTTTAGTTCCAACAAAATCCTTGACTTGAATCCTTAGTAAATGCGCAAGTAAAAATAAAACAAAACAACTATATTTCATTATCACGGTCGATGAAATTATTACAAAGATAAACAAATAATTATGAAGCCAGATTTGAAAGCAATAAAGACTGATAGCGATTTGAGCCTTTCTCAATCCGTAGCAGCACAAAATTAAACCAATAAAATAAAATAATTTTGGCATAAATATGGTTATTACAGCAATAAAACTAATAAACAATATTACGAAATTTAGATATTTATTTTAATTGAAAATTATTAACTATTTTGTTTATAAATATTATTATAATTAGAGATAAATCTATTAGGAAATTCTGATTTGATTATGCTCCGGATTCGCTTTTAATCAATGCTTTTCTAAAAAAAAAAACAATATTTATTAACTTATTAATATGAAAGTTCTATCATAAAAATGCATTTAATGACAAATAATTGATAAAACATCCTTTCTTCTCGTTTTTTTTTCTGAATAAAAACTGTCACAATATAAATACGCGAAATAGAAAACTTAAAATTATGCTCAAGAGAAACACGAAACTAATCTCTTAAATTACTAATAGATAAAATTTAATACAGAAGTGAAAAAATAAATTCAAAATAAAAATTTCTATAATCAAAAAAAATTGCAAACTTTAACAAAAGGTGCCAAATTTAAAATTGAGTTCTATGACACCTTAAGTTTAGACACTAGTCGGAACTTGTCTCTAAAATTACCATTTAATTCAAGCTTTTTCATTAATTTATTTCCTTATTTAAAACATTTAATATTTTAAAATATAATAAAAAAAAATCGATCACGATAGAGATTTTCCAATTGAAAAAACCCAGATTAAATCTCTCACTAATTTTTATTCTAAATCATTGAGGCTCATTAGTATATTTTATCTTATTATCAAGCAAAATCAGCTTGTTTTAATTACTAGCTAAGCATGGTATAGTCTAAGCCGATCATTGAGCATCATCTATTGCCATTGTTAAGATTCTCATCGATTACATCATATCGATTTTTTCTAAATAAATTTATTAATTCAAAAATATTTAATTATTTTAATACAAAATAACTTGATGTATCTTTATTGCGTAAGTGAACAACAAGTAAGTAAATAGAATTTATGTAATTCAAACTTATTTTAAGAATCAAATATTTATCTTTCAAAAAAATTGGTGTTTATACACAGACCAAATCATATGCTTAGAAAAAAAATTAATTTTCTTATTTTTGATTCTTGTAGTTGAATTGTGGATTGATTTAATGGAAAATAAATCGATTATAATTAGAGTAATGACAACTCAAGTCAAAAACAAGGTCTCCAGGGATAAGTGTTAAATTGACACAGTAGCAAAAATATCATCTTTACTTTCTTAGCAAAGTAAAGTACTTGTTTTGTTTGTCTTTTTTTTTAACACACAATAAAATTAGGATTCTAATTCTAATCTTATGCTTTTTGGTTGTCTTTGAATTTGTTAACTTAAGTATTAAAGAAATTTTTGAAAAATAATCAATTTAATTTTCTAGATAATTACTGCATTATTTTATTGAAATGAAAAATAAAAATTATACCCAATTTTAAAGATTAGTAAAATTTTTACTTAATTAAACAGAAGCTTTTTTTTTGCTGTTGAAATAACTAAATTAAAAATAAAAACTTTAAATATCGAATTTAATTTTTTATTCTTAGTTAAAAGGCTGCTAAATTTTAGAGAATTTCTCTCAGGTCATGACAAAATTTTTCAGCATAAATTTTGACAACAAAGATTATTTTTAGCAAACATCTTATATTTTAATTATCGATTTTTTTATCATGTTAAATCTTTTTGGCGGTGACGATTTTCGTCATCAAATAAGAATTCTCTGCATTTCATGTATATTTTATTTTTTCTTAACAACCACCTTTATCCATCTAATTTAAATTAAAAACCCAACAATACGAAAAGATAATCAATTAAAATTTTGTTAATTTATTTTTGTTTGAAAATATAAATTAAAAGAGATTTTTTTTTTTAATTTTTATTTCAAATTTAATTTTTTACAAAAAAATGTATTTATTTGAGTTGCAAGATTAAAACTGAGACATGTTTTGCAGAAGATATGCAAGTTTTTTTAAAATAAAAGTCATGATTGATAAAGATTACCATATCCAGAATGGCTGTTTTAGCCACTTTTTAAAAGCACTGCGAGTTTAATCTAAAATTTAAAATAATTTACAAGGTAAAAATACTTCTTTTTCAATAATCCCTAACATCAAAATTTTAAATAAATTTGACCTTTTTGTTATGAAATGAAAAAAAATTTTGATTGATCATAGTAAAAAAAAAAAACAAATGGAAAAAAAAAAGTTGACAAAAAGTAATTTTGACAGACATAGCGAATTTTTTAAAACAAAATGAAAAATAATTAAAAAAAATTTGCTGTTTATAGAACACTTAAATGACCTAATGGTAAGATAGCTTTAATGTACTCTAAAAATTTCTCAAAATTAGCTGAATCCGGATTAGGCTTTTCATATTCAGGTATTTTAATAGGTGGAATGAATTTTTCTTGTCCATGTGAATCTGCGATTTTTGTTAATAGCCAGTGGTATCTAAATTTTCCATTTTTGTGTACACAATATTCTTTATAATCATCAAGCATGAATAGATAAAATCTTAATTTTAAAATTCAAAATTTTAAAATTTAAAAAAAAATTAAAACCTACCGTCTATTGCCTTTATTTAAAAATTCCCAATATAATTGATAATAAACCTCGATTATGTTATTAATTTCATAAGACTGTCTCATTTCTGTTTTCTTGTTGAAATCAATTAAGTCATCAATTTCTTTATCGAATAACAAAAATATTGACCAATTTTCCCACTTTGAAAATAATCAAAAATAGAAAATAAATTAAAAATATGAATAAAATTTTTTAAAACTTTTTTTAATTCATTTTTTATGCCACTTTCATATTTTTTACCCAAATAAAATTCTTTTAAAGCAATATTTGACTTTTCGGTGTGATCTTTAAAACGCTTTATTCTTTGTGAATATTTTCGTTGCTGATTAGAAGTGTAAACAAGCAAAACATTAGCTTTAATTAATAATGATTTATTTTGAATTAAATTTTAGTTTATTTTAATTTACTTTTGAGAATTTTTTCCGAATCATTGGACGAATTTGTGCTGAGAGATGATTGTGAATTGGATTTAAACTAAAATAATAATTTTTAATTAAAAAATTGAAAAATAGCAAAAATTATTTACGGATATTTTGTTTCCTTGAAGACTGAATTTAATAGAAAAAGCAGACTTTTTGTTTTTCTCACACTCTCGAAAAATGGCTATATTTTTAAAACTATTTTGACAACAAAAATAATAAAAAAGATAATTAAATATTACAATCTCTTTCTTTGCACAAAGATTGCACTATAAAACTGGTTGATTCAAATTGATCCAAAAATTCAATCACCGAATCTAAATATTTAATCTCATTTGAACATTGGCCGAATAAATAAAGCAAAAAGTTTTCTCTATTTCTTGCTTTGTGAACATAAATCTGAGTTGGAAAAAAATTTAGATAAACAATTCGAAAGAAAATTTTTTTCTAAATTACCTGGACCTTATGTGGCTCTGTAATGTTGAGCTTAGCGCACATTTCGGCAACCATTAGAGGACTTAATTGCACTGTTTCGTCATACAAAGCAAGCAAATTTCGGAACGTCTCAGAATAATTTGTCAAATCAGTAATGAGAAATTTTTTCTCGTCAAATATTGGCAATCTATTCTTACTGTTTATCACTGCAGATGTTGAAGAATCGGATAATGCAATGTTTGAACTAGCCAATTTGTCCATGTCAATGGAAATCAACTTTTGGCTTTCCATTATTAATTAAATTAGTTTTTTCTTTAGAAAAAAAAATTAAAATTTTTTTATTTTCTAAAAAGAATTTAAAAACATTTCAATATCTAAATAAAATAAAGAATAAACGTACATGTCATGATTTAAATTGAGCATTAAAGATATTTTAGATTATTCTAAAAATTAAAATAGCTTTGGAGAATTTAAATTATGAATTTACTCTAACTTTTATTATTAATATTTGAAATATTTTTATCATAAAATTAGCAATTGCAAATCTCAAAGAACCTGATACTTAGAATATATGATTTTTTATTTTATCCGTCATAATTTTCGATTCAGTCTGCATCAAAAGGAAAAAATTTCTAATGTTAAAAGTAAAAAAGAAAATATACCTAATAAGAAAAATTATATTGATTTGTTTTTTTTTTTAACAAAAAATTTCGTAAACACTTTTTATGACTGCAAATAAACATTTTAATTCAATCAGTGCCTTTATTGAATAAAAAAAATTTAATTTATCTGATATAAATTTTTATTATTTTATTTAAAAATTAGAAAAATTTCAAGAAAATTATCCATTTTTTTAATACTAATTAAATATTTTATAAAATAAAATAAATAAAAATGACCACCAAGATCAAAACTTAAAAATTAGAATTTCTCTTACCCAAATTTAATGCAAAATTTATTCGCAGTTTCAAGGCTAAAAAACAGAATGCTGACTGTCTGGCTTGTCTTTAAAAAAACTGATAAAAAAAAAACAATTTTACGATCAAAAATATCTTGATATATTTTTTTACATAACAATAATAAATATTTCAAAATTTGGATAATATATTTAAAAGGCAAAAAATAAGTCGACACAAAAAATTATTAAAATAAGATTCATGATTAGCTATATTGACTGAACCTAAATCGATATTAATTATGTTATTTGCACATTAAGGGGATGCTTAAGAGTAGAGGGACAGGAGCGAATAGACTCGGCAGTGATGCTTGAGAAAACGCATTAATTTCACAATTCTTAACATAGAATTTGATTCATTTAAAGAGCCATTGGGCCACCACAAGAACTACTTAAATATCAATTTTTATTCTAAATTTCTAATTATTTTAGAAGTAAATATTTTTAAACTAAAGTTATGTTCTACTGAGAATGACCGATATATGCTCATCTCAGACGTCGTTAAACTCGTCACAGACCGAATCGAGCAAATTTGTCATACCTAAAAAGACCAAGAGCCAAGAATACTCATTAAACGATCTTGAAAACGATGACTCAACCGAAAAAGAAGTTCTTGAAGAAAGGCTCAAATCGTCCAATTTCGACCTAATGAACAATTTAAGTGCCTACAAGCGCACTCAAATAAAACGAGTAGAGAACAAAGTGCTCGAAGACGAATTCACCCGTCTTCTAAATAACAAAAAAGATCAAATATTCGAATCGAATAAGCAATTACATAATTTAAAGAACAAAACATGTTTGATCGAACGAGTTCTATTTTACGTAGTGAAAAGTGAAGTTGAAATGATGGATATTGTGAAAAATGGCTTTACATGTAGGCCATCGGACGACGACGACCTAAATGTTCTGGGCCCGGCCGCCTACGGTTTTCACATGTCCAAACATTTGGACATAACTCTTATGTACCAATATTTTTTAAAATTAAAATCGTTTTATGTTATTGTTGTCAAAACTTTTTACTCTGCATTTCGTTTATCTGCTCCAGTACCCGAAAAAAACAAAAAATCCTATCCTGATCCTAGTGACGGCTTCGAGATGTCTAATCAATTGCCTCAAAAGGATCAACCCATTAAAGTCAGATACTTCAACTCACTTGTAAGTTAAATCAATAATTTTGCTTTTTTAATAAAAATAAATTCTTTTCTAAAAAATTTGACTTATTTTCTAAGAAGATTTTTAGAAGTTTTATAATAAAAGATTATCGCTTGGGAATAGATCTATCTAAAAATTTAATTTTTTTTTACCTATTTAATGAAGGATTATTTCATTTTTTAGTAAATTTAAATTTTTTTTTTTTAAATTCAAAGTTATTTTATAAGTCTTCTCTTAAAAAAATTTATTTGCAAAAAGTTTTATTAGCTTTTTTAGGCCTTTGAAAAATAGTGCACAAACGAAATTGTTATGTTATAAAAAAAATTTTTCGGACTAAGAAAAAATTTTATCTTAATTTTTTATCAAAAAATTTATTACTTTTCAAAAATTTGAATTAGAATTTATCATTTACGTTAACCTGTTGAATTAGACTGAAAGAGACTTAGATTAACTGAAATGAACTTTATATCAGCTGTACATTTTGCAGAACAATCTTTGACTTTAAGAAAAAAGTATATGGTCAAAAACCTTTTTTGCATTTGAAACAAATTTTGTTGTTCAATTGCAAAAGTCTGATAAATCTGTGCAAATTAATTGCATTTTAATTTCGATACTATTTAAAATAATGGAATTGCGCAGACTTTCACAGGAGGTGAAACAAAATTGCTTCATTTAATTTCATCTAAGGCAAAACAAAATTTATTCTTTAAAAAATTAGAAAAAATTGTAAAATTATTTTAAGCTAACTCAAAAAAACTAAACTTGAAGTTTACTCATTTCTAAAATTATTCATAAAACCACAAAGAGCCAAGAAAAAATGAGACAAAAACTAAATTAAATTTTTTTTCGTAAATATGCATCAACATATTTACTTTATATTCAAAATTTTAATTATTTTTGCCGTGTTTCAAAAGTAATATTTTAAAAAAATGATTTATTTTTAAAAATTTATCTGAAAAAAATTTATTTTTAATTTGCTATAATAAACAATTTCTGATTATATCTCTAATTTTACTTAATGATTCAGTTTTCAACCATTAGATTTTAAGTATTCTTTTTTAATCTAATATTAAAAATTAACAACAAAACTTCATACAGTGCCGGAAATTAACATGTCACATCATATCATCTGATATCATTTAATATTAATTTTTCCTTATACCAGCTGATATCAACTATTATAATTTGATATCAGATAATATCAGGTGAATAAAAATTTCAATTTCTATATCTAAAAATATGTAAATAATTTTTTTTTAGATATTAGCTAATATCAGCTGATACCAGATTATATTAAATGATATCATTTGATATCATAAGTTAATTTCGGTCACTGTATTTTTATAAATAAATAAAGATAAAAAAAGGAACATTGGTCAAGTCATATTTTCTCAGAAGATAAATGTGTGTACAAATAAATTATCAAAATAAAATTCTGTTGTTTTAATATTTATTTTCTAATTTTGGGAGACTTAAGAGAAAAGAGCGTTAAATAAACTTATTGAACCCTAAATAAGTTAAATGTCATTTTTTGTCCAAATTAAATTTAAGAAATATAAATCCATCATACAAGAGAAAATTAATCACAAATAAAATCTGTTGGGAATATTTTATTTTTTATAGAATTTTTATTAGGAAATTCACATGATTTTAATATAAATAGCCGTTTTTTTTAAGAATAAATTAAAAATTAATTGCAATTTAAAATTACAGACATTTAGTTAAATTGTTAATTAGATATCTTGATAGACGGTTCCAAAATTTTGACAGTCTGTCTATAATAAAGTTTTTCATGTTTATAAAAAAACCATATTTTCGTGCTTATTAAATTTATTCACGAGTAAAAATTTTTACTTTAGAAAAAAAAATTAATGAATAAATTCAAAATTTATAAAATAAAAAAATTTTCAATTTTATAGGTCTACTTGTTCGATAGTGATGAAGATTTGAATATAATAGAAACACCACGTAATGTTTTCCCATGGGCTGTTTTAAAATACGAAGAATCTCTATCACTCCCGATTGAAAAAGAATTTATCAACCTTTACATAAATCCGAATTCAAAAGACCTCAAATACCAAATGAAATTTAAACGACAGCAACAGCAAAAGCAGAAAAACTTGGCAAAAAAAAATAACATGCAAAAAACAATAACGCCAGTTCTTAATCCACCTCAGCCATTTAGGTTCCGGCCACAAAACGCCATCGTAGTAACTTCATCCCCAGCAATACAGGCAAACATCAATAACAAGCTGATTGAACCAATTCTTCCAAGTGCTCAAACAGTAGCAAACTTTAAGCCGCCACCAGACCAGCTAATTGTGCCAGTTCTGCCCAAATTTGACAAATCCGATAGTAACGAGAGTCAAAAAACAGAAAAAAAACTTATCAGTGTCTTTGGTTCGGACGGTTCCGAGTCGGAGCCAGAAGAATTTTCCGATGACGAAAACTGGGCCGAATTCTGCTACCAATACTATATGAATAATTTTAGTGATTTGATAGAGGAAATTCATGCCAAGCCGCCCAGATGGCGTATCATTTACGAACGAACCGGCAAACTTGGTGTCAAATTTAAAAGCGAAAAACAGCTATGCAAAAAAAAGAAATTCAAAAGTGATGCTCGTTTCGAGGTCAGACTCGAGGACATTCGCAAAACAAAGCTCAAGTTTGTTGACGACTTCAAGAGCAAAGTAAATCTCAAAGATCCTACCAACAATCTCATACTTACTTATCATCTAAAACGAATGAAAAATAACATATCAAATACTAATCAGATCAAGGCCGAACCGGCAACTCCGATAAAAAGCGAGCCCAAAGTTGCCAGCTTAAGCAAAGAGCAAAAATTAGAGAGACACAAAAAATTGGCTGAATATTCACAAATGCTAGCCGAAATTAAAAAAAAGGCCGACAAGAGCGAGCCGAAAAGTCAGTCAAGTGTTAAGACCCAAAAAACAGTGTCCATTGAGAAAAAAACTAGAATTGATTTTGATCCACAAATGACCAGTTTGGAGAAAAAACTTTTACACAAACCGTCGGACATGCAAAAAAAAGCAGATGAACAAAAAAGTTTCTGGGAGCCTGACAAAGACTCGGAATTTTATCTGACTAGAATACGAACGGAAAAATGCGAACCATTCACTGACGTGCTAATACTAACACGACTAAGTCTAAACAAAAAAGTAACCATTGAATACTCGAAACAATTCTACGACTCGAATGCAATTTTGTTCGACGCCGAAATGGAAAAATTTGTACGCTTGAACAATTCAATATTTCCGTGCGATGAGTGGACTAAGTCAAAAATTGAATCGCATATAAAAGTACCCCTAAGGCCTCAAATTGAACCGCAGACGAGACGAGAAAAATTCAGACAAAAATTTGTACATCATATTAAAACTAGAAATTTAGTCAGACCATTTCAAGTGGACAACTTGTGCAAATATGCTGAACTCAGAGACCGGATTGAAATTCATGCCGGTGGATTTAATGGACTAGTTGTTGACCTAAGCAGTACGACAAACTGCGCTCAATCGGCACCGACTGCTGAATTGTCCGAAGAATGTCAGTCGTCAAAAAGCTCACCACTCAGTCAAACCATACTCAAGTGCGAGCCGAACGAAACCAGGCTGGCTAAAACTCCAGAACCGCCTGATCGGCTCACTGTGCCTCAGACTGAAACAACTTCTTGTGATTTAGCTCCGAAAATTTTCTTGCCTGAAACCAAAATTAATCGTGACAAGACAAAAAAAAGACTCAAACACAAAAAAAAAATGAAACACAAGAAAAAAAAAATAAAAAAAATTCTCAACTCGTCCAGTTCGGACTCGTCATTTACTGATTCGAGTCCCGAACGATACAAAAAAAGCAAATATTCGGATTTGAGCGAGTCAGAGTCAAGTGACCAAAAGCACAAACATAGACACAAACACAAGCATAAGCATAAGCGAGCAAGGTCTAAAATTGATGCCGAATATCCGACCTACGACTTTCCTACCTATGATTTTGATCTTGGTGAAAACTTTGTTGAACACGAAATAAAAACTGAATTGGACGAGTTTATCATTGACTGTACCCGGCCTACAACTGGTAATTAGTTTGTTTTTTTTTTCAAAATAAAAAAAATTTTAAAATAATTTAATAATAAAAATTAAAAATCTAATAAGAAAATTAAAAATTTTTTTTTTCATAATAAAAAAATTTTAAAAATAATTTAATAATAAAAATTAAAGAATCTAATAAGAAAATTAAAAATTTTTTTTTTCATAATAAAAAAAATTTTAAAATAATTTAATAATAAAAATTAAAAATCTAATAAGAAAATTAAAATTTTTTTTTTAATAGACAGTGATTCTATGTCTAAAAATAATTCAAATGATGCCATGTCGAATCAATCGTGTTTGACACTGCCTATAGATAGACCAGTCATTGAGAGTAATGAAGTTGACATGGAGATTGATAGATCTGAATGTATTCGAAACGAAGCGGTCAGAAGCAATGAAAACACGCCAAATATGCACCAAAAATCGAACAAATTTCATACACCGGAATATCAACGACAAAATTTAAAACCTCAGCAATTTTCGTCCGCGCCTGGATTCAGATTCAATAAAACAATAGCCACAAATGCATCAGTAAGTGTTAATCAGCATCAGCAACAAAAATTAGCTCAAAATGGAACTACTAATCGGAATACATCTAACCTAAGCATTCAACCAGCCAATACCTCTAATTTAAAAGTATATCGCTTTAATCCTGTAAAGACAATTCAATCTAAACAAAATGCCGATTCATCAAATTAAACAACCAATGTTGTGTCCAAGCAAGAAGTTCTCAGATAACAGTATTTATGCATTTGTAATGATGTTTGATCTTATGTCAATGTTAATAAGCAATTTAATTGTTTTTTCTCTTTTCGTCTAATTTTTTTTTTCAGGTTTTTTAAGTGTGAAAAATGATTTAGCATTTTTATTGTAAATTAAAACCATTTTTTTTTAAATATCATTAAAGTTTGTCTATTAGTCAAACAGGTTAAAATTAATATTGGTTCAATAAATAGTTGATTAAAAAAAATTTTCTAAAAATAAAATTAATCTTGAAAGGTTAATTTTTGTAAAATTAAATTTTAAAAATTCAATTTATTCAACTAATGTCGAAAAAGAAAAAAATTCGTTATATTTTAAAAAAAACAAGATCAAAAAACAAGACTTGTTTTATTTTTTGTCTTCATTATGATGTTTTAAATTAAATTTAGAAAAATAAATTTTAATTTATTTTGTAAATTAATAGAATATTTTGACAGTTTTATTTTTATGATCTTTACTATTTATATATTAATTAATTATCTTTTAAAAATTATAAGAATCAAATATTTCATATACTTAAACGCAAAATAATGCGGTTAATTAAACCTAAAAAAGACAATAAAATTAATAAAATATTTTTTTTTTCAGTTTTTAATTCAATTAAAAAAAAATTTTAAAATTAATTTGAAAAAAAATATTCAGCTCAATTATAAAATAGAACAATTAAAATATGCTCTCATCAACAATTACTTCAGTGTCTTCGGTATAAGGCTCGTGAAAGCATGGAAATAGAATATGAGACCCCAAGTTATTTTCCTTGCTATATCTGATGCTGTATGTAAAGTAAATCACAATTCCGATTCCGAACCAAACAATGAACCTAATCCATGTTGCAGTGGTCAATGATGTCATCAGGTAAACGTTAACAAAAGCGCTTAAAATTGGAAAAAACGGTACCAATGGTACTTTGAATGTTGAAATAGTATTATCCTGCGGCTGACGCCACAAAATAAACGATAAAATAAGCAATATGAATACAAAAATTATCAAGAAAGTTATTGTAGCAGCCATTTGAAGATCAGCCTGATTTAAAATTATACCAATAATTAGAATTACTATCACTTAAATTGAAAAAAAAAAAAATTATTATTATTTTCCGATTTAAAAAAAATTACTTATGGTAAATATTATTGTATTTGCTAGATGCGAAGTAGCTCGACTTGGTTTAGTCTCACTAGGTAAAAATAACCGCTTGTAAAGAGGCTCAGATGAATAGCCAAATATTAAAGCAATAAATTTGGTTCCGAAATTATTTGAACTTATTGTGGATCTTTCGTAAGAATTTGAATTGTATCGAAGTGAAAGACAGCAAGCTGAAACAAGACTGTATGCAATAAGGGTTCCAATGGAAATCATATCGATTAATTGATTCAAATCGAACAATAAAACAAGAATACCGGCTAAAAGACCTGTCAACAAACTAGCCCATAGAGGAGTATTTAACTTTGGTGTTAAAAAAGACAAAAATTTAAACAACAAACCATCTGTCGACATACTATACACAACTCTGGGCATTGGAAACATTGATGCATAGAGCCCAGTAGCCAAACTAATAATAGCTCCTGTAGTAACAACATAATAGACCCATTCTAGACCGACATAATTGAAAACTTCAGACAAGGGAGCACTCATATCAAATATGTAATATGGTACCATTAAGCTTATTACTATCGATACACCGATATAGCAAATACTTACAGTAAGCAATGTTAACAATATACTAATTGGTATGGTTCTTTTTGGATTGATTACTTCTTCGCCAGTAGTAGCTATCACATCAAAGCCAATATAAGCATAAAAGCATTTAGCAGCTCCTTTAATTATACCATTAAAACCAAAAGGTACAAAGCCTCCATTTCCACACAAATTCGATTCTTTGCATGTCAAGTTTCTACCACCAATATCTGTATAGCTCATATTAGGCTTAAAATTTTATTCAATTATTTAATTAATTTTTTGCTTCAAATAAAATATTTACATAGACTTTTTTGGACCAATTTTCAAAGTTACCTTTAGTAGATCCAGCAAGTATGACAAATAAAATACAAAGTACATTTCCAGCAGTGAAGATTTTATTTAGAAAGGATGATTCTTTGACACCAATTGTTAGCAATCCAGTTATTATAATTGCCATTCCAAAGGCCAAAAAATCCGGATATGGAGCCAAAAAATGAACATTCATGTGCATTGAACTATTAAAAGCGTTGCTTATTTTGTATTCAGTTAAACTATCGATGTATTTGCTCAAAGCACTAGCTGATGTTGATGTGCCTATAACATATTCTAAGATTACATCCCAACCAATTATAAATGCTAGAAATTCTCCAATTGTGACATATATATACACGTAAGCTGAGCCACTGCGAGGAACACGCGACCCAAGCTCGGCATAGCAAAGACCAGCCAAAAATGAGCAAATTCCTGCTATCAAAAATGAGATTATTATTGATGGTCCGGCAGTGTGTGATATTGTATTGCCTGACACAATTTTTTTTTCATCAAAAAATAAAAATAATTCAAAATAATTTAAAATTACCTATTAAAACGTATACTCCCGAGCCAATTGTTGACGAGACGCCTATTTGGGTTCAGTTTAATTATTTATTTTAAAAATGGAAATTTATGAGTGAAGAAACCTAGCGCAGTAAGATCCAGTAGGCCAAGAACTCGGGACAAATTCGTGCTTTCAATGCTATTTTGATCAAATTTTTTTTTTCGATAAAAAAATTGAAAATTAAAAATCATTTTATTTTTTAAAAATAAATTCAAATCAAAAGGTATAAAATTTAGATTAATTTAGGTAAACAATTGAATCATTTTTCAGAAATATTTTATTATAATGAAAATTTATTTTTTAAAATTCGAAACTAAGGAGCAAAAATTCAATAAAAAATTTGAATTTATACTATTTGATGTTTGATTTATAAGCCAATCGCTAGACAAAAATGATTTAGTTTTAAATTATTAGAAATTATTAACTTAAATTTTTTAAATATAGGCAAATTTTTCTCTAGCTATTTAATGACACAAAATCACCAACTAATATCCAATAAGCAAAAAAAAAACATTTTATTATACAAATTCTTATAATTTGTAGGAAAAATATGAAAACAATTCTTCTAATTGTTTGGATGCAGAAAGCGAACAAAAATTTAAAAATAAAATTCTTTTTCGTTTAGGTCTAAAATTCGATTCAAATTTTGTATCATCCAAAATTAAATCTCAGCAAAAACTCTTCAAGTCATCTGCAAAGCATTATGAATGAAAATAAATTGCATAGTTAAATTCTTAGTTTCTGAATTAAATCAAAATAAAATTATCCTTTAATTTTTAAATTTTTAATTTAAATCAAAAAAGTTAAATTATTTCCGTAATTATTTTCAATTTCAAGGTTAATCAACAGGCTAGTGCCCTTATCGTAGTCGACTGATTAACACTTCATTTATTTAATTTAATAAAAAATTTAATTAAAATTTTTTTAATTAAAAACATAATTTTATAAAAATAAAATTAACTGTTATTTTGAAAACAAAAAAACATTGATAAATTCTTTTCAAATTTTTTAAATTTTTTTACAAAGTTCATAAAGATCAAATTGAAATTATTATAAATTGATAGCCTGAATGTTGAAAATTTGAGCATTGATCGTTTGATCACAAAGCTATTTACCAATCTTGAGAAAAAAAATCCAAATGTTTTTTCTCCACTGTTCGTTTTAGCCATCGGTTCAATCAGGTTTGCACTATTCCTTAAATTGTAACTTAAATTTCTCGAGTCATTTTTGAGAAGTCTATTTTTTAAATTCTCAGGTGAGTTATGATAGAATAAAATCTTAAAAGAGAATGATAACATTCTGTCTAAAAATCTATGCTGAAAAGCATATAAGCCGTATTTTTCCAAAAAATTATTAACATCATTAAAGTTTTTTCGATTCACATTTGAACTTAAACAATTTAAAAATAGAAAAATAATAACCTTTAGCCAATTTAATTATTGCCTCTTTAGAAAAATAACACAAAAGAGTTGAGCAATAATCAAAATAAGGCAGGATAAATGTTTTGAAAAACTGAACTTTAACAGAAGTTGACAAAAAAAAGAGTCTTTTAATACTTAACAATTTCTTATTTACAGCCAGAGTTATACTACAAGCTTGTTTAGAGAAATTTAGATTATGATCAATCATAAAACCTAAAAGACTAATTTCTTTGACAACTTTTATATCTATTCCACTTAAGTGTATTGTTTCAGGAACAATAATATTTCTTTTAGTAAAAATCATACAGAACGTTTTCGACCAATTTATAACAACCTTATTGTAAAAACTTATCAATTATTTATCTTCATTAAACGAAGCAGTTTTGGTAGAAGTGTACCCTCTCAATCTTAATTAAACATACATAAAAAATTTATTCTAAAAAACATGTAAATTTGAGACAATTTAAAAAAAATAATTTTTTTTTTGTTAGTTTTAAAATGGTTGAATAAGGTTGAATGTTTTACATAATATTTTTTGAAGAAAATTTAAAAAAATATAAACAAAATAAAAAGGAAGGTTCAAGTATTTCATACAGGACAAATTAAATTTCTTTAATCAGTTAAAATGCTAAGTACTTTGAATAAAAGAAAATTTTATAAATTTTGAAATAATGAAACATAAACTAATTTAAAATTGTTTGGCTTTTATTTAAAAAATTACTCAAAAACCGGGTTTTTTTTCGTCCGATTTGTGTTAGCTTTTCTTTTTGCTATTTATTCGATGAAAATAGGCATATTTAGCAACAAATATTAATTCATTTTAATATTTTTTTATTTTAGAATTTTGATTGAAAAAAAGTTTTCAATAATGATTAAAATTTATTAAACTAAAAACAAGAAAAGATGTAGCATAAAAAGTTGAAAAAACCCATCCGGTTTTTGAGTGTTAAAAAGATTTTTAATATTTACAAAATTATTAAATTAATCTTTAAAAGTTATTTTGTCTATTGACAAAAATATTTAATTTTATTCTTAAAGTCAACGATTTCAAATCATTGAAGCTTATTTGTAAAAAATTAAACAAATTTTTATCTGTTTTTAAATCTCCTTACGAAAAAATAATTTTTTAATTTTTCCTATTAAAAAAATATAAAAATATATAAATAATTTTAATCAGGATCTTAAAAATAATATTTTTTTAGATATCAACTAGACCAAGCAATTACTTTAACATTATAATGCAATTATTTTGTAGATAAATATTTTAATATAAATTTTGTTTTATTTCTAATAAAAAATTATTATTTAAAAATTTCTTTTATGTCAAAGTTAAAAATAAGTCCCGATGCTCTTGTTCGCCATAACAATTTAGAATACAAGTTCAAAGACCTAATTAATTTATATCTAGAATCGTACACTAATGTAAAGTAAGCTAATTTAACTAGAAATAAAGTAAATTTAGTTTATGAGTGTCTAATTAAAAATCTAGCCATAGTGTGTATCGTAAAATTGTTAAAAAAGTAAGCCGCAAATATTTTCGTCAACAGGAAGCTTTGAAGAAAGAACAATTGGAAACAACTTGTAATTTTAAATTTATTCAATAATTTAAAAATTAAATTTCTTAAAAGTTCCAAGAATTGAGTCAAGACCAGTGAACGAATCTGAGATTGAGCTGAATGAAAGAGAAAAAGCGCATAAACTTTGGCTAGAGCGTGAAAATATAGCTCAACTAAATTGGAAGGCTAATAAAGAACGTAATGAAAAAATATTACTCAAAGTCAAAGAAAAAGAAGTAAATAGAAACATTTTAAATTTAATTAAAAGTTATTTTTTTTTCGTAATAAGAAACGGTTGGAGGAAATATCTATGTCAAAACAGGTCAGCATTTTTATAACCATGAATCATATCCTTTGAAAAATAATTTGCATTCTAAAAAATTTAATTCAAAATTTTATCCTTAACTTTTTCTTAAAAACAATTTTAGATTTCTAAAGTGAATTTAACTCCAGTTTGTTTTATTAAACCGGCTATTCATCAGCAAGATTGGGAAAGATGTGGTTACTTTGCCAAAACAGGTGTGTGCAAATACGCGAATTTATGTTCAAAATCCCATTTGATAAGTTCAAATGAAATTTTGACCACTCTTATTTTTCCTGGCATGTACTCTCACATGCTAATGGGCTATGAACTCTTAAAAAATGACCAAGACAATGGTAACTATCAAGAAGAATATCTTTTTTTTTTGTCTCTTTACAACTTAAAAAATTTTTTCCTTAGACGAAGCTTTAGAATATGACGAAACTGATATAATGGAAAATTTTAAAATTTTTTATGACGATGTCTTAAACAAATTAAAGACATATGGAAATATAATTCAATTTCTTGTTTGCTCAAATTATCAGCGTCATCTAAGGGGCAATGTCTATGTTCAATATGAAAAGTTTGTTTAATTTTTTATTTTATAAAAAGTTAAAAAAAAAAAAATTATAGTGAATGTGAGACAAAAGCTGCATTTCAGGACCTAAATGGAAGATTCTATGCGGGTAAACAAGTTTTTTGTTATTTTTCCCATGTTAAAAATTGGCAAAATGCTGTTTGTTCGAAATTTTTGCGCAATTGCTGTGATAAAAACCGCCTCTGCAATTATTTGCACGTGTTTGCTGATCCATACAATGAGCTCAAGATAAGAGATCTGAGCCATGTGATAAAAAATACAAAAATCGAATACAGCTTGGGAGCATGGTCTTCGGATGATGAAAAAAGTTTGAGTTCAAAAGAAAATCATGTTAAAAACGATGGAAAAAAGCGCAAAAAGCGATCAAGAAGTAGGAGCTGTGGCGAAAAGAGGCGTCTTCGCAAGCATAAAAAAAAATAGACTGATAAGAAACTTAGTTTATCTGAAATAAATAATTTTTATTTTTTTATTGCTGTTGAATAAATTTATCTTGGCTATTTTTATTCTTAAATAATCTTAGTTTAGATAAGAATAATTATTAGTTAAGATAAATTTAAATTTAATTTTTTTTTTATGATTGAATTTAATAATTGTTTTTTTTCAATACAAAAATTTTTACGCATAAAAATTTTTCTTTCAAAAAAAAAAAAATTGAAATTTAACTTTTGAACAAAATTTATTATTTATTTAAAAGAATTGACTTAAAATTGTTAAATTTAAAGCTCTAAAATTAAACAATTAAACTATAACAAAAATTGATTTTTACCCTTAAAAAAATTGGCTCAGATCATTACAGACAACTTATATGTCTTATAGAACAACTTTTAAGTACCCGTCTCAACAAAAACAAAAAAAAGCCACACCGGTTTTAAAGAATTTTGTAAATTATTAGTCTAAGAATTATCATGGGTACTTTCAGACTTAATTTGAATATGTGGCTCATTAGTTAGAACATTGGTAAACTCGTCAATAGGGAAACAGTCAATAAGGTTCATTGGGTCGTCGTAGAACTCGGGTGAACAGTTCAAAGGCGGATATGGATCTTGAACAATGGTGAGAAAGTTGGTGTTTTGATTGAATGAGCTGTGAGGTTCGACAGATTGGGCGATGGCGCCCGAACCGCTTGTCACCTCTTGGCCTGACATATTTTGGTGAATGCGTCCCATTGGATTAATATCTATATTTCCTTCAAATCAAATATTTAGCGTTATTTAACTACCTGAATCTCAGCAATTTATATTCCAGTTCCCTTTGCACAGAGCGTCTAAGCAGCAACAGCAGCTAAATAGAGCAATTTAAAAAAAAGAGCTTTTTTTCTTAATTTATTAATTTTCTTTGATTCGATAAAAATTTACTATAATTTCAAAAAAATAAAATAAAAAAACAAATAAAATGAGCTTTTTTTTTTTGTTAAACATGATAAAAATATAATCTAGGTGACTTTTGTTGCCTTGGCACAGGAATGCATTTAATGTTTGTTTTTATTTTGGTGCATATAATTTAAAAAATATGCCGTGACAGTCACCGATAAAATTTGCATACAATGAGATTTTGTTAAGCTTTTAAAATAAAAAAAATTCATAACCGGAATATAAATTACTAAAATTTGCTTGGCAAAAGACTCAAAATAAAATAGAAATATAAAATAAAACATAAACACAGAGCAATTTAAAAAAAAGAAAAAAAAAAAGAAAAAGAGATCCTATAGCACAATATCAAAAAGCATTGTCTCTAAATTTTCTCACCCAAAAGCATTTCACTTAACAAATTGTCAATATTAGCACCGCCAAAATGTTTAAGATACTGAACTATTTCAATCATTTGTTGGGACAGGTTGTGCAATGTGGGCAGCAAGAGCAACATTTCGCCAAATCTTCCCCGACTGTCGTACAACCTTTCTTCGTTTACATAGTCCTCCAAATTAATTTGTATTTGAGAGCGAATTTTTTTTATCTGTATTGGATCTGATATGCCTCTTGAATCTTTAAAAAAAAAAAAAAATTTTTTTTTAGAAAATTTTTTAATCTAAAAATTACCAGGATCAAAAAAAACAATTGCTTTTAGACACGAAAATTCGTGATCATTTATTTGTATTTCTCTAAGTGGTCTAACAATCAAGTCTAGGACTTTGCCAGCAACTTTGCTAATCTCATACTCGGACTTGTCTCTGGATATGATTGATCCATTACCAAGTATAAGCACGTCTGTACATCTAATGGAGCGTCTAGCAGCGCCGAGAATCAAATTTTCACCAGCATGAGTTTTAAGCAGAGCTATTTTATCATCTGTTGGCAATTCACAAAAAAATGGAATAGACTTAGCCCATTCGACCAGCAACAACAATTGCTGTTTCATTGAATCAGCTATTTCATTAGCTGAGGCGATCCGTTGCGGCTTAGTTTCGGTTACTTGGGCGCCAATTTGTCTAGTTCTAATCTCTGCATCATACAATATATTAACACTAAACGAAGGACTTTCTAAACAGCTAGGAACTACTCGTTTGTGATTTACTATTCGATCGCGTTCATTCTGAACGGCCTCTTTTTTCATGCCGGCTCTAAAGCACTTTTTAAGTCGACAAAAGCGACACTGATTCCTCTTGTCCTTGTCGACTATGCAATTTTTTTTAAATCTACATGTGTACATATGATTTTTTCTGACGCTACGTCTAAAAAAACCCTTGCATCCATCACATGAATTGGCACCATAGTGTTTTCCAGTGGCTTTGTCGCCGCATACGGCACAATAAATTGAAGTTGAGTTGAGAATTGACATTGAGTCATTGACTGATGTTGTCGCTAAGCTTGAACCAAAAGAGTTTGAATCATCTGGCGCCTGTGAAAGATCTGTTTCCTCCAAATTTATCAGTTCTTTGCGCTGCATTTGATTTTGCTTTTTTTTAGACTCGTCAAACGGAGGATTAGACGATGACGAAGAGCATGGTGACGATGATACTGTGCGTGATTGTGAACTTAATGCGTTAGACAAATCGGCCTGTGTTGGCGATGAGCATCTAATCTCAGAATTCTTATTAAATGAAAGGCTGTCTAGATTAAGTATTTTCAATTGAGTCAAATCAGTCTCGCCACTTCCCAATATATAACCACTATTTGCACTAGATACTTGATCGTTTTCCAACTTAACTATTGAAATATAAATTTAATAAAAATAATTTTTTTATAATTTTAATAATTTTTTTTTTTTTTAAATTAAAATATTAGAATTAGGACTTTAAATAATAATAAATTATAATTATTTAGAGTAAGTCTAGTTTAATTTTCTTTTTTTTTAAATTATTCTAAATAAGATATAAAAATTTGGAAACAAAAATGAAACACAAAATTTTTTGACTAAAAATTTTTTTATCGTATTCTAAAAAAAAAGTTTACATGATCTATTTAAAAGTTAGTGTTAAGTATGAACATGTGCGTTGAAGATTGATGAATTATCATTAGTTCTAAAACGTGGCTCAATTCAGTTCATTTGGTACACAATTAGATCTAAAACTAAGCTCAGAAGTATAGTATAAATTTTAGCTTAAATATTTTTCATTGCTAAAAGTTTAAATTTTAATTAGTATTTTTTATTTCTATTGAGTTTAATTAAAAATTGGGGTAAATAAAAATTTGATAAAAAGGTGTATATCTGGATGCAGAGTGTTAGATAAAAAATACAACCAGCTAAAACTTGTTCTAAAATTTGAAAATATTACTTGGACTTTGATGATGGCTGGCTATTTGATTGAAGCCCGAGTTTTGATTGAGTAAGAAAAAGTTCGAGTCTAAAGACATTTGATTGTTTGCGTTGAATTGTGATAACTGATTAGCTGTGCTGTCGTAATGGGTCTCGTTGATCATGCTAAAAGTGCTCTGTGTGTTTTGCTGATGATTACTTATCAACTGCTGTTGCTGCTGCTGCTGTTGATTCTGCTGCTGAGACTGATAATGATTCATCTGCTGTAAATACATCTAATTAAATTGAAACAAATTTATTTTTAATTTGAAACTAATTTCAAAATTAGAATTTAAATTTATAAATTAAGATTTTCATTGACTGTATGAAATAAACTCAACTAAAGGTGGGCTAATGAATGCCCAAATTTTGACTAAATTGATTATTATTTTAAATAAAATTAAAAAAAAAAAATAAAGTAATTATAAAATTATGCTATCTATTAGAATTTAAATAACCAAATTAGAGATACACACACTTGAAATTATATTTCGATTGCATTTGCTTTGCAATTAAGAGATAGCAATTATTCACCTAAATGTCGTTTTTAAAATTTGAAATATTTCACCATTTCTAAGACCGATCCCAACAATCAGGATATGGAACCGAGCTAGCCCATTCTAATACAACGATTGCATTCCGAAATTCTTTTTTATTTATTTATTTCAATATTATAAATTATAATGGCATTCTAAAGCGTTTTTTAATGGAAAAGTCTTATTAGTATATGCGGTAACAACAACATTATCATTTAATTTGCAGCGAGAAGACTTGAAACTTAACTAGTTGCAATAACCAAGTAAATGCTTGCAAATGTTTTCGACACCAAAATTGCCATTTTAATATTTTATGTTTAACAAATTATTATTTTTCTCTTTCTCTCTCTCTCTCTCTTATTTTCTTTTTCTATATGTTCCAAGCTTTATGTAGAGAATTTTTTGATAAACATTTTAAAGCTATAAAAGTTTATTGAATAAAGCCTTGAAATAGAAAAAAATTATATTTTTAAAAATAGACTCGATTAACTCTAAATAAAAAAAAAAAAAATAAAAATTTTAAATCAAAATTTAATTCAAACTGTTCAAAATAACTTTTATTTCTAATGACAAATTAAGCTGTCCTTTCAGACAAATAAATTACGCTTATAATTAACTTGATGAAAATCAGAATAAATAAAATAAAACACCTTATATCAGACTGAGAGTGATTATATAAAATTCTGTAAATAACAATAAATATTTGAATAAACCAGACATGATTTACCATAAACAATGCTTCGCTCATTTGAAATAATTCACTCTAAAGGAAATTATCTCATTTCATATAAATCATATTCAGCTAAAACATTTGCCGAACTGATTGATAAGAAACACTCGTCAAGACCTTATTTTAGTCGAATAGTTTAACTTTTTAGAAATTGTTTTTTCTTTTTTCTCAACTAATTAAATTATAATCTTAAAAAAAAAAACAAAAAAAAAATTCTTAAATAGAATCTTTTAAGTCAACTGATCTAAAGGAATTTCAAGAATTTCAGCCATATGCCAAGTTTATGCACATATGAGCGTTGTACATTGAACGTGACGTGACACACTCTTTTACGTCTATTTTTTCTTTTTGTTTTTCAGAAGAAAAAAAAGGATTGTAATAAATAAAATAAAATTCTTAAAAAAATAA
The DNA here is from genome assembly GCA_006352455.1 of Brachionus sp. 'Tiscar'. NCBI lineage: Eukaryota > Metazoa > Rotifera > Eurotatoria > Ploima > Brachionidae > Brachionus > Brachionus sp. 'Tiscar'. The sequence continues at coordinate 31,281 of VANL01000096.1, read as the reverse complement.
AATTTATTTAATCACAAGTGTATTTAATGTAAAGGCCGTAAGGAATGGGATAGAGGTCTTGTCTTGTATTGAACAAAACTCGGTTAAGTTTGAACATGTTTGTTCTGAGGAACTCTTTGGATAAGATGCATTTGACACCCTGTCTGTAGCCGGGCTCTCTTTGCGAGTTCCGATTGCACTCAGTCTGTGTAGTATAGGTCAAGTTCTGAGAATATGCTGACCACTTGAGAATTTCCTCGCCACAGGCATAACGCGAAAAAGTGCTCCCGATCCAATTATTTGCATCTACCTTGAACGCATAGTGCAAGATGGACTCGATTAGATTGATTGAAGCCACTTGATTGTACACACAGTCTAGCTCGTAGTTGAGAACATTGTCGGTTTTTTCCAGCCAATTTGCGTCATCAACGCATATATACTTTGCTTTAATGACACCTTTTATTAATAGATTTTAATTGAATTTTTCCTATTTATCTAGTTGATGCTTTTTGGCAAATATACCTGTCTGGCTAATGCACTGTTTAAATAAAAAAATCAATAAAAATATGAAAAAATTTAGTTTTAGATGCATTGAAATTTAAAATAAGCACAAAAATTAAAATTGTTTTTAATTTGTCAAATTTTTGTTAATTAATAAAAATGGGTTTATATTTTATGAGCTGAAGTTTTTTTATTTTATTTTATTTTTTTTTATTATTATTAATTTAAAAAAGCACTAGGCGCTTTATATAATATTTGCCAATAAGTAAGTGTATGGCAAGAAAAAAAAGCATAATTATTTTTTTTTTTTTAAGATATAAAGAAAATATTTGCTAAAATTTGTTTGTCATTGAAAATTAACAAATAAAATAAATTGAAATTTTAAACTATTTTTTGTAAAAAAAATTTAAATTTAAGTTGATTTAAATGGCTGAGACTAAAGTTAACGCCGGTTGTAAGAGTTGTATTTTTATCTCAGTCAACATATCAAAACTAATTAATTATAAAATTAAAAGAAGCTTAAAATTTTGTTTTAATTAATTCAAATTTTTTTTTTATTTTCTATTTTGACAGTTTATATCTTTTTTTAATCACCTAGCAAAATATTGACTTTGACTAAAATTTTTTGTTTCTTTATCAAAATTAATGTTCTACAACCAGATATGATGACTTTCTGTTCTAAAATAAATGAAATAAACCATTGTTGTTTTTTTAACTAAAAATTAAAATTCATTATAATTTTTTTTTTTAATGAACAAAAAACTCTTAATGAGATTTTTGAATATTACTCTAATTTTTATTTTATTGACTAATTTTAAATAAAAATATATATCAATTAAAAAAAATACAAAAGCCCTTAAATCATTTGGTCTGATATTAGTGTGGCATTATTTGAGACAAAACCTTTTTTAAGGCTCTGGACAAATAAAATTTTTGTTGGCCTCTATTTGATTATTATTTTTAACTTGATTGCAAATTAAGATTTATTCAAATAAACATCAACAACTTCCCGAACAAAAAATAAATATCTTTTATCAAATTGGCTCTAATTCGAGCTGAAAAGATAATTTAAAAATATTTATTTTTCCAACTAAAATAAAAGATTATCTTCATTTAGGTCATCATACGTGTAAAAAACATGGTTTTCACTTTAATCAGCACCGTGTGTCCAGCTTTTCTCTTGACCTAGTGAAATTTTATTTTTTTTTACGCTTCAAATTTGTTTCTAATCAAATAAATTCTAATTGATATTCCAAATTTTATCAAATATTTACACTTGTACTCGGAAAAAATCCCATTAGAATGAGAGATATGGATTATTTATTATGAAGACAAATAAGCTGCGAGCAAAACAATAAAATGGTAAATATACACACTTGGTCTAATATTCACAAACTGGCCATTCAAATCCGAACAAAACGATTAGTTTTCATTTCTCTTTTTGACAAGCAAACTAAAACTCAATGTTTGTTTCAATGAAATTAATTAAAAAGAAAAAAGTGCATTCAAAAAATTTTATTGAGACTAATAATAAGTTTTGGCAAGATTTGTGACGCCGATGACCCGGATATTATCGGATAAAATTACGTCATTTTAAGCCGATTTTTCTAAGCAAAATTCAATTTGAAAAAAAAAAAAATTTGGTTTCAAATTTTGTTTGTCCAAAGATTAAACTTTAGAAGATGTTTGCAAACGATATATCACTTACTAAAATTATCATGATCAAATAGTTTATTTCATTTTAAAACATGATTTTTTTTCCATTAGCCAAAAAACAATAATTGCATTTTAATTTCCTGTAAAACATGAGCTTAAAAAAAGCTTTAATGTCTGTTTGATCGGGTCTTAGTTTCAATATTTATCTTGGCTTTTTAATTGTATTTATTTTTAAAAAAAAATATCTATTTCCAATTTTAATTTTTTTTTTCATTAGCGTATCTTTTCCATCACTAGGATCTTAGTTTGCAGCGTGTTTGAACATTTAACAAGTTAAAAATGTTTATGAGCAAATTTTTTTAAATTTATTTTCTTAATGAAATTTAATATGACATCACATTGAGTAAATTTTTCAAGAAATTAACAGTTTATTCAACAACATCAGAAAAAAAAATTTGAGTCAAATTGGCAAAAATTGTAAGGTAAAAGAAACAGTTAATATAAATAGCTTGGTCAATATTTATCAAGATAAAAAAAAATTTGGACCATAAGTCAATCAATATCAGTAGGAAATTTAAATTTGTCTTGTCAAGCAAAACATTTATGCAATTGGGTTCAAAGCTTTGATTGACACGTTAAGCCACACTAGGACTTAGTCAAATACGAACAATGGCTTAAATTAAAATCTACTTAATAGTTAATTAATCCACTTTGACAGTAAAAATTAGAAGAAAAAATTTAAATTTTATATAGCTTTGACTTTGGTCTATTAGGGGATTAAATATGGACGAACTTATAGCAAATTTTACTTAAATTAGCCGACTAGTGGTTATTTTTTTCAATTTTTATATCTTGGTTTTTTTTTTGTGATGGTCTTTGCATAATATAATATTTTCTAATGATTCAAAGCTTGTGTCCGTAATCTTGTTTTTTTTTTTTTTTTTTTTTATCAGAGGAGAATAAAAGACACCAAGTCTCAAGTTCATTATTTTTAAATTCAAAAGAAATTTTTATATTGAAAGGCTTTCTATTTAAAACTTTTTTTTGTTATAATTAAATTCAATTTCGATTGTTCTAAGTTAATATTTACTCGCTTTGTAGGCTCAATTTCAATTGTAAAATTATTTCGTAAAATTACAACTATTTTTATTAGTATTTGAGTTGGACTAAAAAAAAATTATTCTTATCATTAGGAAGACTTATTTTTGAAAAAAATAAAATAAAATAATTTAGATTCCATAAATATGCGCCTATTGTTCTTTTTGATTTTTACTTTAAGCTCTTTGCTAGCATTTATCAAGGCTCAAGCGCCTCTAACGCCTAAAACAGGTAATTTGAATTTTAAATTAAAATTTTTCTATTTGTTTTTTATTTTTGAATAAAATAATTTTTATTAATTTAAAAGTTTCAATATGTGCCGATGAGTACAGACTGAACTCATATCCGCTGCAGTGCCAGTTCGGCCAAGCAGTCAATATAATTCAAGTGGTGGAAAAATTCGAAAAAAATAACCAAAGACCGGATTGCTATGGCAAAGGCTCTCTGGACTACAACTTTTCAAAGCCAATAGTTGACTTCTGCAATGGAAAAACTGAATGTGTACTAAGCAGTGCTTTCATTGATGAAAAAAAACTATTCGATGCGGAGACTTATTTTTTGCCTGATAACTCCTACTATTTAATACCATACAGAATTGACGTGCTCTTCGATTGTTCAAGTAAGCTGTTCGGTTTTCTTAAATACATAGTAAACAAAAAATCACTCTTTAATCAAAGCATGAGCCAGCTCTTTTATTTAACATTTTATAAACTTGTTTTTAAATTTTTCTTTAAATTTATCTTCAAGTTTTAACTAATTTAACCCAAAATATCCCTTTTATCTACAGGTAATATTCTACTAACCACGACAAAAGCCGTTTTAACTGAGGAAACAACCCAAGTCGCGACAACCAGTACCAAGACAACAACTACTACAACTTCTACTAGCACAACTACAACAACAACTACTAGCACCACATCTGACACCACTACTACAACTACTACTACTACTACTAGTAGTACTGCTACTTCCACAACTTCTCTTACCCCTAACACTAATGAATTTATTTCTGTTATCAATGCCACGGTTGAAGCTAATAATTCAACTGAGAACACTAGCAGTAATTATACTCATTTTAGTGGTGTAACATTTGCACAGCTGAATTTAAAGCACCGTTCGGGAGCACCATTTTTATCAGTTAATGAAGATGAATATCTAACAAAAAAAATTAAAGCCTTTAACCACTTTACTATCGCTTATAAGAGCAAAAATTCTTTCACTACAACTAGTACTGTTAAGGAAGTGAGTTCAACTAGATCAATTGGTCATAGTAGTTCGACCAATCTTAAATTTAGCGCCATTAATCATCAAAGATTGAATGAGAATAATCTGACAACTAAAATGAAATTTAACATTTTAGGCAAGTCAGTTAGCTCTTTAGGAACTAGTAGCATATCTGCATCCACTGCATCTACCACAATACAAACTAAACCCATTGTTCAGTCGACCGTGAACAGCACAAAAAAAATCTCAAAAATAATCTATTCGAATATTAACGATTTAAAAGATAAATATAAATCGTTCAAAGGTACATATTTTATCATATCTAGGATTTAAGTAGATGTTGTATTAAAATTATTTTTTTCCTCTTCAACAAAAAAAAAAAAAAAAAAATTTACTTTATTTTTTAGATAGAATTTTTTATTTGATGCTTAGCGTCTATCAGAAATGCATGATTTAAATTACTTTAAAAGAAAAAAATTTTAATTTTTTATTAATTTTTTGTTGTTGTTAATTTTAGATCCAACTACGACTACTTCTACGACTACAAGAGTGGCCGCTTATGAACCAAATTCAGACACAGATCGAACTGTCATGATAGGTAAAAAAAAAAAAAATTTAAAATTTATTTAATTTTATTTTCTTCCAGTGCTGATTGTACTTGGTTCGGTATTTTTTCTAATAATAATCGCCATTGCTATTCTCATATGCATTAGGTAAATTTTTTTTTATTTTAATAGAAAAAAACTAATAGTAAAACTGAAAATATCTAGGCGACAAAATCAGGCTAAATTAGACCGAGAATTCGGCTACAAAAATGACTATAGTGGGGATGACAGTGTGAGCAATGAAGGCAATATAAGCACAATTGGTGGCTCAATTAGGCAAAAGCACATTTCTGGTCCTTTTGGTGATATATCAGGCATTCATTCGAGCCGCAATATGGAAAGCTTAACCGGTACTTTCGGCACATACAAATCAAGATCCAACGACGGATACGAACACTCCGATGATTCGACTAGTGATATGCCCAAAGTGGATAGTCGAAGACCAAGAATCGATCATAATGAATATTGGCGAACTAATGTTTAATTTAAGAGTTTTTTTTTTCAATTTATTTCAAGTATTCAAGTAGATAAATATCTATTTTTGTTAATTATAATTAACATCATTATAATAGATTGTTTTTTTATTATTTAATTGATTTTCAAGTGTATAAAGAATTTTTTTTTTCTAATTTTTAATAAATTGCTTTTTTTAAGCTCAATTTGCAACTTATGCATTTCCTGTCATTTAAGGACAAATTTTAAAATATTTTTGTAATGAAATAAAAAGAGGAAATAATTTTTGAAAAAGCTTAAATAAACTAAATGTGTAATTAATTCATCTATAGAATTAGAAAAAAAAAAATTTTTTGCGTCTTTCAAAAAGACATTTATCAAATAAAAATGTTTAGAGTTGAAAAATCACAAATTTTTTCATTGCGAAAAAAAAAATTGAATTTTTTTAAAGAAAAAAAAAAAAGCTATTTTTCACTCTGTGGTCTTGCTATGTGTTCGAAAAAATGGTTTAAAAAAACTTGTGCAATTCCGTGACCTTTTCCGCGGGGATTGTTCATCCATTTGAAAAAAACTTTTCTCTCAACTATTTGGTCCGAGTAGAGCAACGCAAACGAAACAGGTAAGAAATCTTTAGAAAAAATGTTTTTAGAACAAAACAAAAAAAACAAAATTACTTGTTTCATATTTCATGTGAAAAGCCATTACTTGAAGTGAATACAAAATTTCCAATTGTAAATCTGGATGTTCTCTAACAAAGTTGATTAAAATATTTTTCATTTTTTTGAATTTTTCACTGTCTATATTTTTGTGAATTAGAGTTTTTTCAAAAAAAACAACACTCAATGCTCTGATAAACTCTTTGGTCTTGGTTTCTTCCTTATGAAATTCAGGCTCACATCGGTCAAGAACAGCTAGCGGCTCAGCTCCCGTTTCTTTGAAAATAGCTTCCAATTTTTCTTTAAAACTCTCAATTTGCTCTACACTTTGTCTTTGATGTTGACGAATACCTGAAATCCATTCAATTCTCATTTCCTTAAAAAAGTCTTTTCTATCCTCATCGTTTTCAAAATTTTCAAAAAAATAATCAAAATCTATTCCCGACAGTTCAAAAATGTCCGAAATATTCTGACATCCTATTTGTTCGGCAGCAGCTCTCAATGTTTTTGCCATTATTCTAGCACAAAGTTGATCATGCTTGATCGGCTCGAAAGACTCTTTCAAAAAACTTAGATCCAAAAAGTCCAATCGAAACAAATTAACCAAAATTTGGCTCAACTTTTTAGGAAATTTGTATCCTTTGACATAAGACTCGAGTGCTTTAAGCAACACTTTTCTAAGCCCCAATTTAAATTGTTCCAATTTGATAACTTTATTCTTCAAATATTGATAAAAAAACTCTCCAATTAGGTCTCTTAGTTGATCACTTCGATCCATGGAAATGCATATTAGAGCCTCAAATAATTCATTGTGTCTGTCTGGATCAATTTTTGAAATGTAGTTAAAAACTTTGTCAAAGTCTTCCCGGTATTTAAGCTGATCTAGTATATGATGAGCGTATGCATAGAAAAGGCTAAAGCGCCTACCATCAGCCACTATGAATTCAATTTGGGTTTGAGGTACTGTTTTTGCAAATTGAAGCTCGGTTGTTTGACGTTCAGTCAAAACTTGATTGCGAATTTCCTCAATTCGCTTAGGACTATTGTCATGTCTAGGTGTCCAATTGAACTCTCTCAATTCAATCAAATTCAAAATCATGAATCTAATACGCGCTGATAGCGAGTATCTTTTCTCATATATTTCTCTTAATTGTTCAAAGTAGTCATTTATTCTGTCTTTGTTATTTTCATTGTCAAATTTGTGTCCAACTCTGGTTAATAATTTGCACAGACATTCCAAATTTTGCTCATCTTTTTCCTGTTTTTCGAATAGCCTTTTAATGCCTTCGTGTAAAATGGCATCGTCCAACAGATCCATATTGTACAATTCAGCCAAAAAAGTAACATTTCCGATGTAGTTTTGCCTAGCTTTTTCCAATTGTTCACTAGCCTGGGCGTACAATTCATTGCGTTTTTGTTCATCAGTTACAAATTCGGCTTCTTTGAGCAAATATTCATAGTATTTGTCTTTGTGATAGTCAGAGTCAAATTCAATTTCGCATTTTTTCAGCAAAATAGTCAAGAAATTGATAAATTTTGAAGATACATGTTCAAAGGGTACTTTTATTTGACTCATTAGTTTGCATGCTTGAGCGTACAGATGAGAGTAAATCTCTTCATTTAGAGCATTTTGATAAATAATGTAAACTGCATGGTTCAAGCGTTCTTGTGTGTTAATAGGAAGATTTAGAAGATGTATGACTAATTTTTGAAAATTTTCTGGTGTCAAACGATTTAAGACGAAGCGAAGTTGACGCTCAATCGACTCATCTTCGTCTATTTCGTCTGGCCTTTTCATTCGATAAGGATCTTTAGACTGATGCAGCTCTACGTCTTTTTTTAATACTAGATCACTTTGCATTGCTTTTAATTTTATTCAAAATTTAATTATTTTTATTTTTTTTAAAAATTATCTATTTCTATTTTAAAAAATTTAAACTATTTCAAGTATTTTATTTTCAAGTTTGAAATAAAAATAATTTCTCAGAGGATTGGTATTAAAAAGCCTAGAAAAAAATTGAAAAAATCAACATTTAAAATTAGCGTTAGACCGCCAAAATGTGATATTGGCCGCAAGGGAAAAATTATTTTTCTTATGCTCAATTATTTTCTCTATCAAATTTTAATATTTAAAATTTTTTAAAGGTTTTTTTTCACATGCGGCCATCATGTCACGGCACCCAAAACTATTTAGAATAAAAACCTGATTTAAAAATATATTCAATAATTTAAAAAGGAATTTATTTTTGGCTTGTTGTTAGGTTTTATTTTTATGCAGTGTTTTAGAGTTTTAGAAATAAAGAAAAATAAAAGCCTTGTTATTCTTTAGCTTGTTAGACCTTTTGAACGAGGACCGAAATAAAAATAAAATATTTAAAAATTGAAATTTGAAAAAAAATTCTTTCATTGTAATTAGTTAATAGTTTCAAAACTCTAATTGATAAAGAAATATTCAAATTAAATTCATAAGGACTGCAATAGCCTTAATGGCATAGGAAAACATTTTTTTATAGTATATAGTATTTACCGCAGTGACTACTACTACCTCTAATAATAATAATAATAAAGGGTCCATGTTCTTAAATTAATTTGTTTAGAACACCTTTGTTGTATTTTTGAGAAAAAGGGCTAAAAAAATTCTTCATTTCTTTATTGATTTTTCTAGACTATATTTTTTCAAATATTAAAACAGCCAGACTTTTGTAAAAGACTTTTTTTAAGAAAAAAAAAATATTCAAAATTTTAAATTTTAATAATAATAATAATAATAATATATTAAGCCACAACAATGAACATGTAACTATGGTCACTGCAAGTATACTTAGGCACACTATGGCGGCTGCTGAATTACGCTTTTGGCGAAATTCCTTTTTTTTTTCTTCTTTTTTTTTTGTTTTATATAAAAAATTTTATAATTATATTTTATTAATTTAATTTTTTTTATTGCTATCATTAAGCCTAAATATTTATATTTGATACATTTTGACTTTTTTTTATTTTTTGAAAGATAATTTTTCTATTATTAATAAGTAAAATTTAAAAAAAAAATCATAAATGAAATACACACGGAAATATTTTAAAACATAAACCTTATTATCAAGTAATTTTATAGGAAATAATTTCATTTTTATTGTTTTAAAGTTTTTTAATATTCTCAATAATAATGTATAAAATATTATGCCATTATGCCATTAGTGACGAAGAATTAATACCATATGAAAGAAACGCTTTAAAATCCAATTAATACAGTGCGCATCACTAACTGTCAATATTATCTAACTTAGTATGATTTAACTATTTTTATTTTTTAAAACAGCATTCAAAAAGTTCAGCTTAATATTACTCTATTTTTTTGATTATTTTAAGAAGCAAAAACTAATCTAAAATAAAATTAAATTTTTGATGAAACAAACTGGGCTAATTTTTTTAAGAGATAACTGATTTGATTTAATTTATAAATTTTTTATTTTGAATGTTTTTTTCAGCTTCTAATAGTTTTATTCAAAAAAAAGATAGCATAAATGTGTAAACTATTTTCTAATACCATCTTCTTGTATGTTTTTGTAAATAGAAAAAAATTAATCCTAGATATTGCTGGATTTATCTCTGAAACAAAAATTCTAAATAAAATCAAATAATTAAAATATTTAAATCAAGAATTTTTTAATTAATCTTAAAATTTAATTTTTCAAATTAATGTTTAAATATTAAATTTTCATTAATGTCTAATTTTTTTTATGATCTAAATATTTAAATCCACTTTACTTTCAGTTATAAGTAGCTAAAATTATTTCGCTACAAATCATGCTGTCAGATCTATTCTTTATTAGATACATTTTTCCTGTTTAGATTGGATCTATTTTTTTATCACCTTCATTGACGCATGCATTTAAGTGTAAATAACTAAATAATTCTTTTCTTTTAGTTACTTAAAGACACTTGAGACAAGTTCTGACAAAATATTTTGAAATATTACTTTAAGATTTTCTTTAATTTGGTATTATATAAAATATTTCTATATATTTTTTTCTTGAGGTTAAAAAGGATGCTAATATTCAAAAGAAGATTCATTATAAGAAAACCATAGTCTATTTCTTCTGATAAAACGAACCCATTTCTTTGGGTTAAATAGACTTTTAGGGTTGATTAAGCATTGAATTAGCACGCAAGATAAATTTAAATTTGTTGCAATAAAGTACAGACAACTATTTTTAAAAAAACATGCTTCCGGTTAAATTTGTTTCCTCTGGATAACTTTAATAAATTCCTAATCTTCTTACATAGAAGAAGAGAAGGGAAGCAATTTTTTTCATGCAAAAAATGATAAATGGCAATTTTTTTAAAAAGAAATTAGATTTTATTAATTAAGTTTTAAATTTTATTTTCTAATTAGAGAGAGCTTACAAACTCAAATGTATTTGGCCTAGGTAAAAGTTTTATATGGTTTTTTGAAATATTAATAGATCATGGTAAAATGGCATTTTTAAAATTCTAAAACAATTTAAAATAAAAATATATCAATCAAATTTGAATTTTTTTAATTAATATTTATGAGAAGATTATAGTAAATCAGTTTAAATAATTATGTATTTTAAATTATTGAATTGCACGTTTAAATATAATTTTCAAGGTTAATAAACAAAAGCAGATAAAAAAATTAATATAAAAATTTTTAAATCTCAAAAATAAAAATTAAATTAAAATTTTTATCTAATAAACCATTATTGCATGAAAAGATACTTCTGTTTTCTTTGAATTTTATTTTGGCTTAAATGTCGAAAATTTTAAGCTGTGAACAGGTTTATTTTTTTATCAGTGTGTCAAGGCAAAGATGATTTTATTTTCATTTAATAAATGGGAATTTTTAAAAAGTAGTAATAATTTATCGAATTTTTTTATTTTCCTAAAAAGAAACATCTAATAAAATAATTAAAAGCTGTTTTAAAAACCAAAAATGCAATATGGTAAAAACCTGTTAGGCTTAGACAATAAAAGTAAATTTTGTTCAAAAATCTTTCATTTTAAAAAATTAATTTTAGCAGCCAAACGCCCTACTCAATATTAAAATTAATTTTTTTCCTAATTATTTCCACGAATAGACTACTTTAAATATAATTAATCTTAAAGTAATTTTGAAAAATAAAATTCACCCTCAAATTTTTTAATTTTTGGCATCCGCCATGTAAAATTTTTAAATTTTTCCAAACCACTTAGAGCAACAGGAAAATCTAAAATATTTATTATTCAATTATAGCATTAGATTATTTTTGAATTTTAAATAATTTTCAAATTAATTGATTAAATTGCAGTGATTCATTAATTCAAAAAACGAATAAAATATAATAACAAAAGCAATTAGTCATTTTCTGTTTAGATTTTTTATAAAGATGTAAATGATAAAAGGTTTGAATTTGAAAAAAAATTCTACTAAACGACATTTTTTATTCATCGTCCATCTGTTTTAATTTTAAAATTTTACCTATTTAAAACTTTTAATTGTTGATTAAATGATAATCTAACAAGCTTGTAATTTTGCTCTAGTTTAATCTTACTCTGTTACTCTTTTATCTAGTTTTAAAAATAATTCCAAAATTTTAAATATTCAAATAATATTCTAATGTAATTAATTAACAGGAATAAGATATGAAACGGTAAAAATTTTTCGTAAATTAAGGCTTAATTTCTGTAAAATTTATTTTTTAATTAAAATAATTAATCAAAATGTATCAAATTTTAGTCTTTAAATTATTTTTTTTTCCATTTTTTTTAGATTGAATTCGAAAATATTTTAGAAATAAAATTATTCAAAAAAAAGACAATTTTTAAGATTTAAAAAAAATGAAGATTGTTTTATTCATGAAAGTAATGTTCAGCTCAATTTTGATTCAAACTCTTCTTAGACTCACAAGCGCTAACACTCTAGACAGCAATCGTGTTTGTTTTGAATTTGACGAAACTGAGGTATTTTTTATGTTATTTTACGATTTTTTTTTAAAATAAATTCTAATCTAAAGTTAAATGGAATGATTGAGAATTTATTTGGCAACGATTTGCCTCTTTTTTACAAAGGAATGTTTTGTCTTTATGTCAAAGAGAGTAAAAAGCATGTGCTAAAGAGACGAAATTTCAGTTTTTACAAATTTATCAAAAGTAGCGATGATGGAGATTACGAGAAAAAATACAATTACCGTTTGACTAGACCTCAAATTCCGTTCAGAATTGGTGGCTCTATTGGAAAAAAAAGAATTATTTATCAAAAATATTTATTTTAAATATTAAATTTTGTAAATAAATGATTTTTTTATTCAAGTCTAAGATTAAATTTATTTAATTTAGATAATTTATATTTTTATTTTGAAAAAAATATACAAATTTTTTGATAATTAAAAAAAAAAGTGTCCAGATTTAAAAAAAGTATGTAAACTTATATTCAATAATTTTCTATTTAGGATATATTTTTAAGCAAACTGTTGTTCTGTTGTTGTAGAAAACTGTTTAATGTTTTTTGTTATTAATTAATAAATTAGAGATTTTTTTCTTTTTATTGACAGTATATTTTTTATGAATTTTTGAATATTTTTGAGTCAAATTTTTTGTCCTTGAGATTATTCATATCTTGAAAAAAAAAATTTTAATTCAAACGAAGAATATTTTTAGACAGGTTTGCGCTTTATCTCTATTTAAAACTACTTTGGACTTTTTTAAAAGCTTTTTACAGGAGCTTTTTCCAAAATAGTTGTAACTAGATTAAACTATTTGGAAAATTGAAACAAGACGTCAGAATAGTCTTAAAATTTAAACCAAATTCTTTTAAAATGGATATTTGATATTAAGACATGTAAGATTTAAAATTAGACAAGAATCTTAGGCCTAAGTTAGGAATTTGATATAGAATAATATTCGGGAAAACAGATCGATTAAAAGATCAATTTCATTTACCTCATAGATATCTTACAATTCGGTCAAAAAAACAATAGATTTATTTTAATAAAATTTTTCTAATTTTTTTTCTTTATTGCTCATGGATTTCGTTCATTTTTAAGAGTATTGAGTATTTCTTTGTAATTTTTTTGGGCAAAATATTTATCAATGTTTTATCTTTATAAAAAAAAATATATTCAATCTCGCATTTTCAATATTTTATTAGTAATTGAACAAGGAAACAATTATAAAAATAAAATAAATTGGATTTAAATTGGATTTAAAATAGCAAATAAGGGAATAGAAAAGCTTGCCAATCTCGAAATCAAAGCTCAGATTTAAAAATTATTTTATCTATAATTAAATTTTATTATTTAAAAGCCCCTATGATTGTCTTTAGAACTGTCTAAAATTGAAAAGTATTTCCCATTCGAAAAAAAAAAATCAAAATTTTTGCATGTATAAAGCGTAATTAAATATTTTCATCAATCATAAATCAGCTAAATCGGTCAGCTATGCAAAAGCGTTTTATTAAAAATGATAAATTTAAAAAAATAAAACAGGTGATATATCAAATTAAATTTGCTCTAGCTTGACTTCATACAAATATTTTTGTAAAAGATAAAACTAAAATTGGATAATTAGTCATTATCACTTGAATAGAAAGCAAAATGAAAAAAAAAATCAACTAATTCGCATTTAAAAAAAAAAATGTCTGATTCAAACTTGACTAATAGCACTATTGGAACAGAAGCTGTGTACAGCTTGAGCTTGAGTCCGACAGTGAACATATCTGCGAAAAATCCATCACAATTTCCGGCTGTGAAAAACTCATTTTTAAGGTTTGATAACCAAGCAAAGGAAATAATTCTGCTCTCAACTGCTTTCGCCACTATGCTTTTGAGCATGTGCTTCCTTGGTTTCATAGCATGGTTCTGTTGTGCCACCATTTACAAAGAAAGACCGGTTAGTTCAAAAAAATTGCGCAAATCAGTCATCGAAAGTCGCAACAACATTAAGCTAAATCCATTTCGGACAAAAACAGATGACATCTATGTAAGAGATGGTAGCGAGTACACTTCTAAAATTGGCAAAAGCGCAAAGCCATCTGATGAAACTCTATCCTATCATGCCTATGATATACTCGAGATGCCGAACAAAAATAAATCCGATGTGGAACTAATGAGTAAAGAAAAATTTAAAGAAACGCTTAACAACAAGCTGAGCAAAGGAAATTTGAATATGGGCTTTGTGCATGATGAAGCCAAGCGATACACAAGCCCAAAAAAAACTTTGACAAAAAAAAATAGTGGACGAGTGGGAAAAAGTTCTACTCTGCGTAATAGACCTAAACTTACGCGGGAACAAATTGAAAGAGAATTTTATGAATATACTCTTGAGTGTAGACAAAAGTTAAATGATTTATTCACACCAACATCAACTGATACCAAAGAGTCGGATGAAGAAAAATTAAAAAATGACTACAATTCTCTTAGATCAAAATTTAAACGTCCATGCTTATCTGCATGTAGTAAAAAAGATAAAAATTCTCAACAAATTTGGCAAATATAAAGCTTTAATTTGAATAAACCATTAATTAGTTTAAATTTTTTTTTCATTTTCCAATAAACAATTTGAATAAATAAATTTTTCAACACTAGAAGAACCGGAAATTCTCTTTAAAGTTGGCTTTACCCTAGAATAGACGTCCTTTTTATCCTTTTTGACTCTTTCTTGTCAAAAAGAATGTTCTTTTTGTACTTTTTATATTTCAAAGTAAGCTTTCCTTTAGAATAGACGTCCTTTTTATCCTTTTTGACTCTTTCTTGTCAAAAAGAATGTTCATTTTGTACTTTTTAAAATTTTTTTATAAACCTTAGCCTAGAATAGACGTCATTTTTTTCTTTCTGTCAAGTTTAGTTTAAGTTTAAGTCTAAAAAAAATACTTAAATTCTTTTTGTATTATTTTAAAAAAATTAAACCAGAAAAAGTAAAAAAGGATAAAAAGGACGTTTTTTCTAGACTAAAGCAAAAATAAAAAGTATAAAAAGTACAATCATAGTTTGTCCTGGTTGTCAATAGATGCATCTTTACCTTTATCTGAATTCCTAGCTGATTGTTGACCACTAGTCTCCTCATCAACTTCTTCGTCTTCAGATTACTCACAATCACTCTCATCAACTAGAAATTCTTCCTCCGAGTTTGAATTTTTATCGTCAATAAACCTTGTTTCATTCTCTACATCACTATCTGAATCACAATCATTTATGTTACGAAGCCTTTTTTTTCGTATGCATCTAAGGTTTAAGACTAATTGGAAAACAATCTCTAAAAGCTTAGAATATATGGAAATAAGAGAAGGAGCATTTATTTAAATCAAGTAAACTTGTTACAACGAATCTGTCTGCACCTGTGTTTAGACTTTGTAAAAATAGAAACTGGTTTTGACCTTAAAAAATTTTATTATTTAAAAGACGAGAAAAATCAAAGGCTTACTTTCTAAAATCTTATATTATTAAAATTATTAAAATAAATAAATTTTACTGACACAATCTTAATAATAAATTAACAAAAATAATTATCTAATGAACCGCAAATAAGATAACTATTTTAATTAGAAATTAATACACTTTTTAGAATATTTAAAACTAACAAATTTTTTACTGCTTAAAGAAAAATACATGGTTAACATGAACGAAACAACTTTCAAAAGAGAGTATTTTAGAAAATCCTTCGAATCAAATAGTTAATGGCGTCGATGATGACATGCAAAATATATTAGAACCACCAAAGCAAACAAGAAAAAGAGACAAAGCAATTACTTATTATCTATTGAAGAGCTTTGACAATTTTAGATGGTAATACATGGTTGTTCAAGAGATAAGACGATGATAAATATCGTGATTATTGCAAATTTGTTAAACAAGGTTGTCATACTGCACTTTATTTGATTTATAAACCCAGTATGCAGGCAATCGCTTTGTATCTGACGAAAATCATTCGAATCATCAATTAGATGAAACACCATTTATCATTAGTTCAAATATGGATTTCAGATCATACTAAACAATATCTTGAAAAATATTCGAAAAAATTTAAAAGTAAGCGATCAACCGAGAATGAATGATATAAAAAATTGATATGAGCTTTACGAGATGAAGATGAAGTCTTTGATGGTGAATTTGAACTCGTAGCAGAAATCAGACTTGTATAAAAGTCAGAAAAAAAAAAGTCAAAGTGTGACTTGGACTTGAAAATTTTTTTTTAAAAATAATAAGTCTTGACTCGTTACAAAAATTAAAAAAATAACTTAAATTATAATATATCCTAAAGTTATTTTATTAAAATAACTGGAAGATGTTTGATTCTAGTTTATTTCTAAAAATTTTTTTAAGAATAAATATATATTATTTTTTTATTCACTGAAATAGTATACTATAACTATAAAATGCATTGTTGTATAAATCATGTTTCAATTTACATATTGAAAAGAAGTTAAGGCGAAAAATTTTGTTTTTTGTTAAATAGAAATTTTTTTTTTTAATCGTTGGAAACAAGTCAGAAGTCAGATAAAGAATAAAAGGCAAAGTAAAATTTTTGCTCAATTTTCAATTTACTCATTTTGGTCAAAAGATTTAAATGCGCAATTTCATTGCATTGCACTATACACACTTTTTTAACTTTTTAAAACTTTCAAATTCAATTTTAATAAATTTCAAATATTTAAATTTTTTGAGCAAAAAGAGCAAATTGAAAATTGAGCAAAAATTTTACTTTGCCGAATAAAAGAGAATTGAAGAGCCATCTAACAAAAGACCTTGTTCAAGTAGCCGTTCTTTTGAAACTGTGTCAATAAATGCAAAATATTTTTTTATTTTTTTATGGATTTTTTATTAATTTTTTGGTTTAACTAAATAAATTAATTAAATTAATTTGTTAAAACAATACTTTAATAATGGTACTTTTATCATTTAAGACTTAAAAATTACTAGATTAAAGTTTTTTTTTAGGCATGAAAATATTTTTGCTCTTTAAAAATGCGTCACAACACAGCCTCTTTTTGAAGAAGCTATTTTTGTAAGACAATACTTTAAAAAAATAAAATTTATATGTTTTTTATTTTCTTTTTTAATTATTTATCTTTTCAAAAAAAATTTAAGTAATGTCAACTCTTTAAATAATCAAAAAACTTAATCTTTATTTTGTTACCATGATAGCATATTTTTAAATGTTATTATGTATTGATGGTTTTAATCTTTAGCTAATTATAATTTTATTTTCAATTTTTTATCTAATTAAGCTGCAAAGCAAGTTAAATTTGAAGATATTTTTAAAAAAAAAAAAAAAAATAGATTAAGTTATCTTATTTTGAAATTTTTCTTTTTGAAATAAATAGATGTAAAAGTAAAAAATTTATTCACTTTTTATAATTAATTATTTATCTAAAAAAATGAAGTTCACTGAAAGAGGAGATCGAAATGAAATTTTATTAAAATCATCTATTATCTCTTTGGCTGTTTACGAAAATGATCCAAAAAAATTCCTTGAAGAAAATGATGAGATGAGAAATATCGATCATCAAATACAAGAAATATGTTGCAGTCAAAGTCACAAAAATGTTAAAGTGGAATATTTTAATATGCTCAATGAAATATGTTATTTATTAGTTGATGATAAAACTAATAAGAAACTCTACATTGGTTTCAGAGGCACTCAAAAT
This sequence comes from Brachionus sp. 'Tiscar', assembly GCA_006352455.1. NCBI lineage: Eukaryota > Metazoa > Rotifera > Eurotatoria > Ploima > Brachionidae > Brachionus > Brachionus sp. 'Tiscar'. Next base: position 13,468 of record VANL01000096.1, on the reverse strand, counting down.
ATAAAAGATCTTATTGAAGATTCCAAATTTTATTCAAAAATAAGTGATATTAATGGTAGATTTCATAGTGGTTTTTATAATCATTCTCAAAAAGTACCCAAACAATATTTAATTGAAAAATTACAAGAAGGATATGAGTTAATTTTAACTGGTCATAGTTTAGGCGCAGCTGTAGCAGCTAATATTGCAGTTTATTTTTTATACAGGCTTGATTTTACAGCACAATATGCTGAGAAAATAATTTTTATTGGCTTTGGTTGTCCATCAATTGCCGATGTTTATTTTAAAGAAAATGTAGACCAAAAATTCAAAAAAAACTTGGATTTATTAAAAATGAGAATGACATTGTCGTTGAAATATTTGAATATATATCATACCTTATTTATAATCGAGATCAAAATAATAATTCTAATTTAGATACATTTATTAATTTTATAAATGATATTTTGAGCTTTTATACAAACATTCCAAATGTTACAGAAAAATGCAATCAAATGAAATTACTAGTTGGAACCATGGCTCAAATAGTCATACCAAAATATACTCATTTTGGCATTCTGTATAAATTGAACGGAGCTAATGGTTTAATAGAAGTAACAGATTTCGAATTCAATAGAGATTATTTTTCTATAATGTTCACTGAGCCCGATTTACTCATAAACAAAATTCAGGACCATTCTATTAGAAATTATTTCAGAAATTTAAAAGATAATCACTATTTTGATAATAGAATCTTTATCAAGCAAAAAAATACAAAACTTAGTATAAATCTAAATACTGACTTAAATTTTAAAATAAAAGAACAAGATATTACAAATTTTAAACTCATTAAAATGAAAGACAATACGGATATAGTTTTATTCATTGATAAATCCATTTTAAATATAGAATATCTTGTTGCAATAAAATTAATTTTGTGTGATAAAGATAATCTAGTATCAAATAATGAAACAGTATATTTCAATGATGAGATAAAAGCACTTGATAATGATGAAATTTATTTTAAATTTAATATTTCAAATCAAAAAATTTATGATAAAAACAATAATTTAAAGTATAGAGATTTTGTTTTCGAATTCTATTCACATTTTGATTCTAAGCCTATTGAAGCTGTGATTAATTCAGAATCCAATAAATTTAGAAAAAACATGAAACCTGGTTCATATCAAAAACACAAACTAATTGATAATATGCGATTTGATTTAATGTACTTACACGCTGCCTTTTATTTACATGCTTTGGAAAGAATGGATAACTTAAATCAAAATTTTATTGAGGTGAAAAATGAATTAAGAGGAATATTTGAATCATTGGATATTATTTTAACAGAAATATGGGAGAAAAAAACAGAAAATGAACGTGCTTATACTGAAAAAGATTTGAATGAAATGAAAAGTTTGGTAAAAAATTATTTTGATCTAGTTGAAATTGGTAATGAGTTTGAAAATAGCGATTTCTTGTTTAAAGATATAAAATTCAATGATGGTTTTAAATGCCAAATTAAAAAAACTATAACTGAGAATAATGGAGAAGAAACTCTTTTAAAATCAATTATTCCTTACTTGTATGAATTGAATAATAGAACGTGTAGAATTCAAAGTTTATCTCATAAATTAAAAGATAAAATATTTGTAGCATCATTTTATCACACACTAGGTTATGCAGCATCCAAAGTACTTGGGTTATTATATGGAGGACTAGTAGGAGGAGCAGTAGCATCAGTAGAAGGAATTATTACAGGATTCTCAGTAGGAAGAGAATTCGGAGACACAATCGAAAAAAATATAGCAAATATAATCGATAAGAAAAGATTTCCTTCTAATTTAGATTTTGATAAAGTTTATGAGATAATTATTAAGCAATCAAAACAAATCAAAAATAATGATTATGAAAATCAAAGTCTTTATTTTTATGAAAAATCATATGATGAAGAATTCGTCAATCAGTGGTCTGAAGAAAAAGACAAGCTTATTTTTAAAATAATCTTATTGAATAAACAATTAAGAGACATATTAAAGAAATATTATATTTTTGGTTCAATAGGAACTAAAAATGCTGGTAAATCAAAATTTGTCGAATTAATTACAACTCAAAATGCAAATTCGGATACGATGGACACTACTACAAAATCAAAAGCATATTCAATAATAGATGAAAAGAATGAGTTAATCTTTAAAGAAGCTGTAATAATTGATTATCCTCATTCAAATAGTAATTCGCTTGATGAAAAATTAGAATTTTATTTTACCAGATTTTTACTTGACCATATTTATTTAATTTTTGAGGCTGAAGCTAAAGCCGCTGATAAAAATCAAACAGAATTAATAGATTTAGTTAAAACTAATAATTTTTCTGATTTTACAATTTTATTTAATAAATCAGATAGATTATTTAAATCTAAAAATCGAAATGGAATAACATTTGCAAAATTTAAAAGTGACTTGACTGATAATTTAATTAAAAAATGTGTTGACTTTAATTTAAATTTTATCTTATTTACATGTATGGATATTGAAGATGGGAGATTATATGAGAGAGAAATAACAGCAATGAAAAATAATGGAGTGATTTTAAGTGATGACTTGAAACGAATAGTATTCGAAAAGATTTATTCAATAATTAATTTAGACTCTAATAATAGTTAAGTTAAAAACAATTTTCTTTTTTTTTTTAAATTTTTATAAGAGTATATCTTTATTAAACATTTAAAAATAAACAAAAAAAATTTAAAACTAAAAATAAACTAAATTTTAATGTTAAGACCTGAGTTTTGACATCTCTCACTCTTTTTCTTTTGTCCTTATTTAAGTTTATTTTAGTCTTAACTGCAGGCAACACACGCTAACAACTAACTATTATGTTAACTACTATTTATTTGTTATAACTTTGGATTCCATTAAATAAACTTTAAGCTAATTTAAGCTGTTTAATTTCATTTCAGCTTAAATCCCAAAAGTCCAAAACCGAGACTTTACAATTACATTGAAAAAACAACAAAAAAATTAGATTTTCTTTCTCCGAATTACCAAATTTTCCGAGATATCGAAGGACGAATTAAAGAGATTAGACTTAAAAAAAAAATAAGAAAAGAGAGTAAAAAAAAATAAAAATTCTCAACAAATTTGGCAAATATAAAGCTTTTATTTGAATAAACCATTATTTAATTTTAAAATATTTTTTTTTAACTTTATTTTCCAATATACAATTTGAATAAATAAATTTTTTAAAATCTTCGATAAGCATTTTGAACTGGTAGAATTGTTTGGCCAGTTTGAGTGAATTTAGTTGCCGGTCTAGTTGGCTTGATTACATTGTACTGTCCCCTATTGATGAAAAAAAAAATATTTTAATATTTTTTTGTTCAATTTATTAAACAAAATTAAAATACTCTTGTTTTATTTTAATAGAATTCTTTCATTGAGAGAGAAAAACTATAAATTGATTTAAAAAAAAATTCTCAGAAAATAAAGATATATTTTTTAATTGAGCTTTTGATTTTTGGTACTGTAAAAATAAGACACAACTTGTTCATATTGTTAAAGACGTTGATTGCTTAAAAAAAGAAAAATTCTCTTAAACTATTTATTTTTTTTGACCCCTTTAATCTTTTCCTTCAGGTTAACAAAAAACTTGTTTATTATATCAAGAAAATTGGCTCGAAAATTCAAATTCATTTTTTAATTATAAAATATAATCCAGAAGCACATTTTTAAAAGTACAAATTCAATGGTTGACTTAATTTTTTACTCGCAAAACAATCTAAAAATATTTCCAGATAGAGAATTGTGGATAATTATTTCTATGTGACTAGAATTTTTTTTCTAAACATCAAGGTCTATCTCTGTATTAGATTTTATAATTAAAATATACCCTTGAAAATGTATTATTTTAATTTTTGAGCATGATCATCAATGTTTGAGCCTAAACTTGAATTTTCTGATTTTATTAATCTGAATGAATGTATTTAAAAGCGAAGGGCGCTTATTTTCTAAAATAAATCTTTTTAAGCTATGGTTCTGATCTGACACACAAGATTATTTATCATTTTTTATTCTAGAATAAAATAGATCTAATTGTATAACCAGGACACTCGGCTCAACAAGCTTCTTATCAAATGAATTAAATTAAAAGCCTAAAAAATTTCAACTAAAAGTGCCAAAAAATTTATTTTAAATTCTTTTTTTTTTACTAATAAAAATAATTTTTGGATTCTTATTCTTCATCAAAAGTTCAAACTAGAATTCTTCATTAGAATAAGTACATGAATTAAAATCAAAATAAACAAATAATTCTTTTAAAGTCGAATAAAATGATTAATTTTCTTCTTAAATTTTTTCTTGGTCTAATTATAAATAAAAATTTAAAAACAAAACTTTTTCAAATTAATTTTTTTTTTTTTTTTTAAATTTTTTTCATTCTCAAGTCTTACTTTCTGACCATCAAATTGAGAGTGCATCCGGACATTCTAATCAGTTCAGTGCTTTGCTGATGGCTAAGACTGGTGGCATCGGCACCTTGGATTGCAACTACCACGTCACCCGAATGAAGCTTGCTGTGTGCAGGCGAGTTCGGGTTTACTTTTTTGACCGATAGATGAAATCGATAATCTGCACCGCCTTGCAAGCGAAATCCCCAGGGAACGCTTGGATCGGGCCTCTCCAAGACTATGGGAATCAACGGAGCTGTGAAATTAGCCATTTTTTTATTCGTATGTATCTAAACTTTAAGACTGATTGGAAAACAATCTCTAAAAGCTTAGAATATATGGAGATAAGAGAAGCTTTAGAAAAAAGATATCATATTGCATTAACAAACTTGTAATGTTGAATGCAAATCGTTTTAAAATAATTAATTACACGGATTTGGCTTTTAGGCCTAGTTATGATAGAATTAAGCAGAAGTAAACAAGATTGTTTAGTTCATAAATAATTTAAACTATCAGATTTTAGATGAATTATGATTTTCTTAAGGCGTCGAAGCAACCAATTAAGTTGGAAAATTTTTGATAGTTTTTTTTTTTTTCTCAATATTGGAAAAAGAAATAAGAAATAAAGCCAAGTTATGAAATATAATAATCACTTTAGGCTAATAGTTTATTTGGTCGCCAATCCAAAATGGATAATAGCCAAATAGATACGCTTTTTATTTTCTAATTAGCTTAGTAGACAATTTTAATTTTCAAATAATTTGTCATGGTATGCACAGTTCGTCTTGGTGATTAATTGTGAAAAGCAAGACTTTTACATTCATTCCATGCTAGGGAAATATTGAATGCCGATTTAGAATAACAAGGCTCGCAATTTAGAGGCTTTGCTTGTTTGCTCTAATTACGTAATTCTGCTGAGCAAAGCTCTGTCAATTGGAAAATGAAAAAAAATTTCTCTTATAAAAACAAACCTTATTAATTTGTTCGAATAATGGCTGCTTTTTATGAGCAAGTTATCTTTTATTCTTCTTTTCCTAGCGGTATAAGCAATCTTTGATCAAAATTGCTAATAAAATAAATATATATATTTTTTTTAGCATTAAGGTTAAGCTAAACCAGCGATAAGTATTATATCTATTTAGACCTTTTGTTGAGAGGGCTTTTAAAATATTTTGCTGATTGAATTTAAGCTGCAATCGATCATTCTTGGCTTGATCTAATTAAATATTTGATAAATAGATAAAAAATATATTGCTTTTATTTTAGAGATTATTTTCTCCTTCGAGCTTGATTTAATAAAGCATAGAATTAAATTAATTTTTTATTATTTCTACTTTTGTCCCATTTATTACATAAAGAATAAAACTCTTTAAAACCTTAAAAGAAGCTTTAAATTTTTATAAAACAAAAATCAATCAATGTTTTTTTTTTTTTAAATTTTTAAAATAAAAAAAATTCTAAAATTTTTTTAAATAAAGTCGCATTGTTTTTCAGCATTTTTAAGTACAATTTTAAGCAATGTCACAAAAAACAAAGTGAAAGGTCACAGCTTCAAATATCACAAAAAAATTTTTAAAAAATAATCTAGACAAGAGCTTGGCCGGTTGGAATATAGATTTAAATCAGACGTTGATTGAGTGATTGTCTTAGTGTGCGTTGTCAGCCCACTCGATAGCACTTGATTTTTTAAATTAAAAAAATTTCAAAATTTTTAAAATTATTTTCAATATAAAATCTTCAAATTAGCGAAAATTTTTTTTAAGATTAAAAATTACAACAAAAAATCAGCTGATTAAAAATTAGGTATAAAAAAATTTAAATTTTTTTTTAATTTGCTTATAGAAAATTAAATCTTTAAAAAAATTGTTAATTCTAGTCAATTTAAATCTTAGTGATGATTTATTTTTTGTCTTTTATTTACATCAGAAATATTTATTTAGGTAAGAAAGGTGCAACAAAGTTTGTAGCAATAAATTGCAGTTTTTTTCAATACATTTTAATATAGTAAATTTTAATTTATCAAAATTTAATCCTAATATTTGAGTTTTAATGAATTAAAAGCATGTGCATTTCATAAAAATTAAGTGATTTATAGCGAACAAAAAAGAATTTTTCATGTTCAGGCGTTTAACTCAATGAGAATAAAAAATTTATTTAAAATTTTATTTCTCTGAAAGCTTGATGTTAAAGTAAAATTGAAAAAATTAAAAAAAAAATTTATAAAATTTTATAATTTTGTAAAAAAAAAGTAATAGGGGGGTTTTATATTAAAAACAAAAATTTAAACGCTTTTAATGATGATTACCACGAGTTATAGCTCGCTTATGTTGTCTTGGCTGTGTTTGATCGTAGTTGTTAAAATTTCGATTACTAAATGTTTGTGTACGAATGTGCGAAAAGTCGTAATTATCATTTGAATTCGCAAATTCACCATAGCCCAAATATTCCTCATAGGGATGTAAATTATCATCAAAGCTATGATTGCCATTATTTCTTCTCTGATTGCTACTAAAATGTGGCGCATAATGCCCAAAGTTGTCCTGTCTATTTTGAGCCTGTCTTCGCTCATTGTGTCTAGGTCTATTAGTATGATTTGACAAGCTTACCTGTCTAGTTGAGTCTTGAAAATTGGTAGTTATAAGAATATCCATTTTTTCCTTGTTTTCAAATGGCCTGTCAAATTTTTTGTCTGCATGATAACCATGCGGTCTATTGTAATCTCTATGAGAGTGATTATTTCTATTAAAATTATTATTTCCATGCTCTAAATCTAAACCATCTAGGACTGTAGGCACACGAGTACGAAAGTCAAGTCTACTTTTGAGCACAGTTGGCGGTGTAGGTACCGCTTCTTCTCTTCTGAAACCTCTAGGTTTTGTCTGATTTGGTCTTTTCTTCAACTCGGACTTGTCTGTCTCATTTTGCTTCATATAATCATCAAAAGATACACCTTTGTTATCTCCTTCGTTGTTTTGTTTATTTTTTTGAAATTGATTATTTGGCCCTCTGCGATTATTGTGTCTTCTATCACGTTTTTCTTGACCATCAAATCTATCATTATTCCGTTTTTCATTTTTAGATTTTCCATTGTCCACATTTTCCTCATTACGCGTATCATGCTGATAATATTTTCCTTTTTTAGTCTGTTTTTTAGCATTTTCTGTCTCTTTTAAAGACAATTTTTTCACACTTTCCTCAATACTATCATTTTTAGTAGAATTTTCATCAGGAATTTTAAGTTTCAAATTTTCTATGTTATCGTCGTCCTCGTCCTCCACATCTTCATATTCACTGTCTCTCTCATTTGCGTCCTTTGAATCATTGCTTTTTTCCACGACTTTCTGATCTTCATTAGCTGGGTCTTCTTTGGCCGGTTGATTCTGTTCCGATTTTGTATTATCACTTGTTTGAACTGAGTCGTTTTGGATATCTTTATTTTGAGCAGACTCACCACTACCAACCTCAGCTTTAGTTTCGCTTGTGCTCTGCGTATCAGCCTGATTTGCGTTCTCCATTTTAAATCTATGTAGTTTAAATCTAGGAATAATTCGAGGAAAAATTATAAATGCTTTTATTAACTAGACCTTAGATAAATAAACAAGATCTAAAATATTCTAGAAATAGAGTCTAGTAAGATCGTTAATGAGCCCCCCTCATGATTCAATAGAAAAAAAAAAGTTTCATCTAATTGCAAAATTTCAAATAATTTATGTTTTTAAAATAATTATTTATTAAAAAAAAATTCTATTCAAGATAATATTCATAGGTGTCGTATGTTGAAAATATTTTTTCTCTTCCATAATCCAATTTTATGAAAAAAATTTTTTTTAGTGCAGCTAATTTTGTTGTTGTTGTTGTTGATAAGATTGGACTTAATAAAAAAAAAGGTTATAATAAAAATAAAAAAAACTGAACTTTTTTGTTGGCTAAATTAAAATGACAAGACAAAGCATAAGCTATGCTATATTTTTAAAAAATGAAAATAGAAAAAAAACACTGCGCTAATTCTAATTGTATATCAAAGTTAAAATTTAAATTTTTACTCTTAAAAATTGAAAACACTGCAGCAAGCTAATTAAAATGGAGAATAAAGAGGATCATTTGAATTTAGTTGATAAAAAATCAGATAATCATCGTGTTGGTAATATGTCAGAATTAGCTCAAGATGATGACAGTTTTTCTAGCATTCCAAAATGTGGATTTGACGATTTAGAGTCGAAATCTGTTGTTGACCAGATTGAAAATTTGATTGAAAAAACAAAAAAGGTTAGTTTGTCAAAAGAAGAGGACCAGGAAGAAGCAACCTGTATTGATAAGAATAAACATGATGAAAGACGCGGAAATAGAAATAACTATCGAAAGAGATTTTCTATAAATCAGCCAAAAATTAACCATTTTAATTCAAAATCTAAAGAAACTAAAAAAGAAGATACAAGACCGACACCGGCCAGTGAGCTTAAGAATAGATTAGACTTTAGAACTCGTATACCTACAATAGTCGATGATGTTTATTTAGACCGTGGTAGTAACCACCAAAAAGCCAAAGGAAATCACAAATCACATGGTCAAAATTCAGACAAAAAATTTGACAAAGCATTTGAACGAAATGAAAAACTGGATATAGTCGTAACCAAAGATTTTAAGTCTTCATCACGTCAAGTTGTTGTGAATAACGATAAAAACAATAAGTCAAATAGATCAAATTTTGGTCATAAGACAAATGGTGATAAATTTAAAGAGGGTAGTAGAGTAAACAAGAATTTACCACAAATATTGACGCCACCATTGACTCCATCGTCCTCTAAATTCGACCCTCCGCCAGGTCTACCATTACCTAATAATGTAAATCAAAATTATGCTGATAAAGAATATGCTGCTGCGATTGCTGCATTCTTGCTCTCAAATCCAATATTTAATTCAAATGCAGCTGAACTTGCACATTTATCCAATTCTGGTCCTCATTTGACAGAGAGCAAAAAAAATTGAGCCATTTAATTGTATTTTGTTCATAGTTTTTTTTTTTCTCTTACTTGATCATTTGGTCTTATTTATTCAGTTTTGTTTTTTCTTTGTTCATTAGAAAAAAAATATTGTTTTATTTTAAAAAAAACTTAAATAATTTAATGTATTCCATGCTTAAAATTTAACTACGTTTCTAATAAAGTTGTTTTTCAAAAAACTATTTTTTCTCCTTTTTAAAAAAAATTATTTAATAGAAATGTTAGAATTCGATTTTTTTGATAAATAACGATAGAAATTATTAAAAATTTTCATAATTATGCTAAACTTTATTATATTCTGTAAAAAATAAAGCCATATTACCGAATTTTTTTTTGCATTTAGTTTAAATAAGTTTATAGAAAATTTAAAAAAGGAAGTTTAGCTAAATTGTCTTTAAATTTTTGTTTTGCTTTAAAATAATATCAAATAATAAAGAAGATCTGAGAAACAATTAATTTGGCATTCGAATTAAACCTCTTTAAGTATGCTTTGTCAGTCTGATGTTTGCCAATCTAATCTCAAAAGACAAAAAAGATTTTTTTAGCGTCTTCCTGTCATTTATCTTATACATTCACATTCATTTTTCTACTTGCATTTCACACGATTGTATACTTCATACACTATGTGTATCTATGATCTTTATTTTTTTTTAAATAAAAATTAAAAAATAAATTAATAATTTAAATTTTAAAATTTAAAAGCACAAAAAAATAAAAGTAAAATTATCTTTATTAATCTTTAATCTTAAATAAAATTAGAATTTCAAAAAATGCTGCTTGTAAAAAAAATCATTAACAGTTTAGTGGATAGTGAAACTGATTTATCAATATTACAAGAAGATATAGATAGTTTATATGAATGGTCAAAACAATGGTTAATGGATTTTAAAGAAGAAAAATGTGTTGTCATGCACTATGGGTCAAATAATCAAAATTATGAATATTCTTTAAATAGTCATTAACTAACCGAGTCGCATCAAGAACGAGATTTAGGTAAAGATTTAAATTTGTTATTTTTAGTAAAGATTTAAAAAGCTAGGCACACATTGCATTTGCAACAAGAAAGCAAATTACTCATTTAGCATAATTAAAAAATCATTCAAATGTTGCGATAAATTAACCAAAATCTTTATACATCTTTAGTAAGGCCTCACTTAGAGTATGCAGTCCAAGTTTGGAATCCATATTTTAACAAAGATACTAAAATACTTTTAAAATGAATTAAAATATATTTTATCCGTTAATTAAATTTTATTTTTGTTAAATTTTTAATAAATATATGTAAATTGTTTTGTAAAATATTTAAAGTTAAAACGCTTTATTGATTAAAAATTATTGATTTGAGAATTAAATCTAATTGTACAATAATTGTTTTTAAAATATTAAGAAAGAATTTTTTTTATTTATAATTACTTTTTAATTACTTGGTTCAAATGCAAAAATCTAAATACGGAAATATTGCCGGATTTTTACTATGTTTTAGACACTCAATTAAGATTAGGAAAACTGTTTTTTCTGGTCGACGGTTTTTTCTGAATGACATGCGAGGACTGGAGGCCCTAACAGCTATATGCCCTATTTTTTGGTTTTTCAGGACTGTAAGATAAATTTTCAGTGGAATGATCTAGCTAGTATTTTTTTTTTAATTCCTCATTTATTTTTGAACATGCTATAAAAAAAATATTTTAAAAGCCTTAGAAATGACCAAGATAATGTCTTTTTAAGTAATAGCCCATTTAGATTTTAAGCTCATATAACTTTTGAAAGAATGCTCTGTTTTCAAAATATTTGAAATTTTTGGATTCAACTCTTATAGATCTTTAAAAAGAAATCATAGAATAGTCATGCTTATTGTAAAGGAAATTTTTTTATTTGGGTTCATGATCAAGATCTTAATTTTAATGACTTAAAAAAACTTTTAAAAAAATGTCAAGTCAAAAGGGTGGATAATTAGAAAGCTTAAATTTTTTTTTATTAAATATCATTTTAAACATCAGTTTAAAATAATGAGTTTTTTTTTTTTTACTATTTTAGCAGTATTTTAAACAAATAATTTTTTAGTAAATAATTTTAAATTATTTTATTCAATTATTTCTCTAAAACAAATTAAAAAATAAATAAAATTCATTTCAAAACATTTTTCTTAACAGCTCAATTTCATTTAAAAAAAAAAAAAAATTATAAATAAATAGAAAAAAATTAATCTAATTTAAGCAATTATCATTGTTTTGAATTATTTGGATTGATTATAGGTATCGCTTTGGACTGTCTATTTACCTGATAGGGTTGAGCGTTTATTAAAGGCGAGATAGAAGGCGATGGCACATTAGTATGACCATTTGAATAAAATACAGGATTGGACATTAGAGTGGCAGCCATGGCCGCAGCATACTCTTGAGCGGCCATATAGTCACTTTGTTGAATGTAGTAAAATTGGCTGTTGTTTTGAGTTTGTGGCAAGGGTAGACCAGGCGGTGGCGCTATTTGAGCTGGGTAATTTTGATGAAAATTTGGCTGCCAATTTTGATAAGCTGGTTGATAAGCTTGCTGTGCCTGATTGCGCTGAACCACTTGATTATTGTGAGAGTTGAATGTCGACTGATTTCTAATCGAAGAATAACGCTTGGGTAATTCGGCCTGCTGGTTCGAATTGGTTTTTGTACACGGTCTAATATTCATTTTTTGAAACGAATCTTCTAAATTATGGTTGCCATTAGGATTTGTCTCAGGCGAAATTTTTTCATTAATTCGAAAATTTTTTTTTCCATTAAAATTATTTCGATTGGGATAAGTTTTGCGGCGTCTTAAATTAGCCAATTTTTGACCAATGCTGTCATCATCCGAATCGGACTTCAAATCCTTCCTTCTATTCTCACTCACAGTTTCATTTTTAGCTTCTGTTTGCTCATTTTTGGGCTTTTCAGAATTATTTAATGGCTTTATTAAATCGGCGTCTTTTTCTTCTCTAATGTCGTAGCCGTAGCGTTTGACAAGCTCGACCTTTGACTTGGGCTGTTGTTGCCTTTCGTCAAATCGATCATGAGCCCATTTTTGATTAATGTCGCCTCTGTCACGGTCTTTTTTTAAAAAATTTTTTTTTCGATTTTTCCTCTTATCAACTGAGCTTTCTTCATCTTGTCTGGTGTCGTGTTCGAAAAAATAGCCTTTTCGTGGTATGTTTGATGGATCGTTCTGTAGTTTTTTTTCACTCAAGTCTTCTTGTTCGTTTTCGTTCGCTTCCTTTTCGGGCTCGATTTTCGACTCGTCAATGCTCATGATGCCAATTAGTCGACTTTCTATTAAATTTAATTTAAAAAAAAACACGAAACCAAAATATTTGGCATCAGAATATTTTACTAATTTTAGAAAGATGTCAGTTTATGAGATAGTGTCAAATTTTTTGTCTTAAAGAAAATTAGGTCGTGTTCTAATTTGTGAGATTATCAAGAATTGATTGGAGTGTAAAGGCTCATATGCTCGACCTAGTTAATAGCTAATCGATTAACTCAATTATTTCTATGAAAGCTTAACGCGATGCATCTAGGATAATCTGATTTTATTTTATACTAATTTAAATTTTATATTTTGTTAAAATAAAGATTTTAAATAACACTTTATTTTTAGCCAAGAATAAAATTAAAAAAAAAAAAAAATTTTCTAAGGAAAATAATTTGCTTCTCAAAAAAAATAATAGAATAATAATAATTGAAATTATAGGAAAGTTATAAATATAAACATTTAAATTTAATTTTAAAGTTAACGAATGCGGCTCTTTTTTTGTCTAAAATTTATTAATTTTATTTAAATTTTTTTTTTACATCGCCTACAAGGCGTACATTGAATAAATAAATAAAAATAAATAATAAATTTTTTTTTCCTTTTTCGGAAGAAAATAAAGAAGCAATTATTAAATTAATCAGGAGCAGAAATATTAGCTTACATTGTAGGAAACACATTTGGCAACCTCCCTCAAGAGATAGTTGATGCCGTTCAACGCTGGTGTGTTGATAATAAGATGCGCTTAAACGTGGGCAAGTGCAAA